>VMDO01012655.1:0-29922 GCA_007922755.1 Pedetes capensis | reverse complement strand
CTGGTAAAATTCTGCTGTGAATCCATCAGGACCTGGGCTCTACTTTGTTGGGAGACTTTTAATTACCTTTTCTATTTCAGAAAACACCTACTTTTAGTGGTACTGTCAATTTCAATGTCCAAGGTTACACTGAGAAGAAAAATTTTAACTCTATAATCCCAACACTTGTGTCCCCATAGACATAGAAAAATCCTTCAGAATTCAAGCACTTGAGCACCCTTGGCTAAGCTTGTAAAGAAGACTAGAATTTTGATTCTTTTTTCTTTCACAAAATGCAACAGATGCCCTTCTCTGCAGAAGTATAATCCAACACTCCCATTGGTTCCAAAAGCCACAGATAAAACTGAATCCTATATACAAGCACTACAATACTGCAATGATCAATATGATAACCAAGAATACTAATGATTAATGGCAGACAACATATACAGTGTGGATACCCTGGACAAAGGGATGATTGATGTGCTAGGAGGGATGGAGCTGGACAGCACTAGATTTCATCACACTACTCAAAAAGGAGCACAGTTTAAAACTTGATGATTTGTTTGTTTCTAGAATTTTCCTTTCAACATTTTCAGACAATGGTTGAACACAGGTAATTGAAATATTTAAAAGCAAAACCATGGATAAAGAAGAACTATAGTAATACTTTCTACTGCTAAAAGTAATTCATGGTCCAAAATTAACTAGATATTTTCTTTTCAAGCATTTTGTTAAATTAACAATGTTATCTAAATTATGGAACAATTTCCTCAGTGGGTTTGCTTACTATATAATATGGAGATGAAGTCAGCTGTCTGGAATAGAGAACACTAGGCTCCCTTTCTGGGTTGCCAGATGTTACAAATTGAATTGTTTCCAGGTACCAGATATGTGGAAGTCCCAGTCCCTAGTACCTGTGAATGTGATCTCATTCAGAAATAGGACCTTATAAATGTAACCAACAAGGTCAATAAAGTAGGTCTTAACCTGAACACAGTGGGGCATGCATGTAATCCCAGCAACTTAGGAGGCTGAGGCAGGAGGATTGCATGTTTGAGGCCAGAGGCAACTTTCATAACTTAATGAGACCCTGTCTCAAAATGAAAAATAAAAAGGGGGTTGAGGGTGCAGCTCAATGATAGAGCACTTGCAAGGTATGCACTAGGCCCTGGTTTCAGCCCCTCAGTACCTCAAAAAATAAAAATAAAGTTGTCCTTAATCCAATATGACTAATATCTTTGTAAGAAGAGAAAACTACACCCCAAAAATGAAAAAGAAGTGGAGGTGGGAAATGCTATGTGAAGACAGAAACAGAGAGGGAGACTGCTATGTAACTAACAGCAGAAACAGATTGAAGTGATGCAAATCACAAAATATCAAGGATCACTGGCCACCACCAAAAGCAAGGAAGAGGCAAGGAAGGATTCTACCCAGAGTCTCAATGGAAGGTCACTCTGCCAATGCCTTCATTTTGGATTTATGTCCTCAAGAACTGTGAGAACTATGGTTTTAAGCTACTCAGTTTGTGATCCTTTGTTGTTAACACTCTAGGAAGATAATAAAATAGGCAATGAGTTAGGTGGGACCAATGGCTTCCCTCTTTCTCAGTTGGAGGGACTCCAGATAAATGTGACTTCTCATGGGATGGACACCCCTAACAGTCTGTAACAGCTGACATTACCCTACATGTCTTAAATAGCTGTTTGCCTCCTCCTCTACTGGGCTGCTCCTACTCTGCTCCCATCAGAAGGGAGGGTAAGGGGAGATGGAATTCCTTCATGGGAGCATGGACATGGGAGCCCACTGTGCCTGGGCGAACTACCCAATCCTGATGAAACAAGAGAAGTATGAGAACGGCTGATCTTCTGGTAGTGAGTACCAGCCTCCAACAAGTGCCACAACTGAAACTTGCCCAAAGTGCTTTACATGCCATAAAACATACTCAGTAAAATCTGAATTTCATTTACATATTAAGTAACCAGTCTGCAGCCGTACCACTGTGGTGTCCGATCTCATCAGATCCTGGAAGCTAAGCAGGGTTGGGCCTGGTTAGTACTTGGATGGGAGACCGTCTGGGAACACCAGGTGCTGTAGGGTCAGGAGAAGGACCTGGCAACCCACTCTTCCCAGACCCCCACCAAAAAAAATCAGCCATTGAAAACCCTAAAAATAGCAGAGAAGCACAATACTGTTTTACCTGTTGTATATAGGGTCGTTATGAGTAGGACACCAACTCGATGGCACCTAACAACAACAATTAAGTAATCATGAGTATAAAAGGATTTAGGCCAGGCACAGTAGTGCACACCTGTAATCCCAGTAGCTCAGGATTAGGAGGCAGGAGGATCACAAGTTCAAGACCAGGGCAGTCTGCATAACTTATCGAGACCCTGTCTCAAAAAGTAAAAAAAAAAAAAAAAAATGGGCTGAGGGTGCAGCTCAGTGGTCCAGCACTTGCTGAGCATGCAAGCACGAGGCCCTGGGTTCAACTCCAAGTACCACCAAAAAACAAACAAAAAAAGAGTATAAAGGGATTCTAGAGTCACAATGCTTAGCTTCAGAAGCTGTCTCCTCCACTTACTAACAATATGGTCTAGGGTTATTAATTTTTTGACCTTCATTTCGTCATCTATAAAATGAAAATAATAAAAGATAATGAGAATTTCCTGTGAGAACCCAGTGGAAAATAAGTGAAAAAAATTCCACATAAAGTAATAAACAAGAATAAAAGTGTTAGTTGCTTTAGTTGATATTTCTTTTACCTGCTGTAAACATTATGTAACTGAGAATTTATTTCTCAGGACTAATGATACATTGCCAGCCTCCCAGGATGCTAAGTGTCTGTCTTCTTACAAGTATCATGCTGACAGATTTCACTGGCTCATCATTTTCCCTTTCATGAAGTTGATTTGGGGATTAAAGTCCTTAAAGATGAAGATAACCATGGTATCTGTTTCAATTATTCTTTGTCCTAAATAAAAAGAGTTACTTCAAATTTTGCACTTAAAAACAGAACTTCATGGGGACCTCTGAGTTCTATCAGATGCATAAAAATGATGACTTGTATTAGGGAAGTATAACAACTACCAAGACATTTAGTGCTTTTTCATTCAACTGAAAACAAGTTTAAATTATCTTTAGTTTTAGTCAGATGTATAACATGCATGCATCAAACCAAAATTTTCATCAAATGTGTATAATGCAGCAGAAACTATTATTTTTAGAAAGAAAATATCATTGTGTAAAATTCATTTTGGTTACTCACTTATCAAGGATGATCAGTCTCACCAACATTGAGACATTCGTGAAGAAAAGGATTGTACTTTACAGACTAACCTTCCTTCCTATCTCACTATTAAAATGCAAAACACCCTTCAGAAAATGACAAGAATGATGGAATATGTGGGTTTGAGGCCAGGGAGAGTTTTTGAGGGAGATTAATGGTAATGTGCCTTTTACTGTAACAATTTTTTTTTAATTTAAACATTCACCATATTTTTTATCACGTGTGTGTGTGTGTGTATGTGTGTGTGTGTCAAGGAGCTGATTTGTTTAACACAAATACAAGAATTCTAACATCAAACATGGGGGAGGAGGGAATGAATAAGAGAAAAGTACATGATATAATTATATGGAAATGCCATAATGAATCTCATTATATTGTACACTAATATAAAAATAAATAAATGTAAAATTTTAATAAAATAGAAAAATAGTAAAAATAAAAATGGTTACTTGTTTAAAAAATAATTTTAACATCAGATTATGAAAACATTTGAGATCTAATCTTTAGATCACAACATACCAATTAAATTTCAATCAGTGTTTTAAACCAAGGACAACAAAATATGTTATTATGAAATCCATTTCAACAAATCATGCTTTTGTTTTCTTAGATTACTAATCAAAAGAATTAAAAAGTAGCCTGACATAATCTCAGCACTCAGGAGGCTTACTCAGGAGTATCATGAGTTCAAGGTCAGCTTGGGCTGCACAGTGAGTTCCAGGCTAGACTGAGTGACATTGAGAGATCCTGTTACATAAATAAATAAATAAATAAACAAACAAACAAACAAAAAATTAAGAGGTAACTCACTGGCTAAATGGGAAAACAAAAAGTGACAACTTGTCCTCTCTCCTATGTTTTCTACTCCTCCTCCACAAGCTATCTTATCCCCCACCTGCCATTTTTCTTACTAGTAAAGTGAGTTTAAGTAGTTGAACTAGAATACATATGTAGAAATTTTCTGTTAAAGACAAAGGAACTCCCACTATCCAGTCCACCAATCAAGACAGTTATGCCCAAGAGCAAGTCAAAAACCTAGGAAACCACCATATCAATTTTGTTGGCCCAACAGGTTTGTTACAGATCTCTTGTTTCTAGGTATGAAAATGTCCTACTGGATTGATTTTTTTTTTTTCACCTTTGCATTTGAAAACCACTAAAGTTGTGTTGAGCAACACAAATCTCTAAATATAGGCCTGTCCTTGGTAAGAAAGAGTAAGAGGTCAAAATCAAACCTTGAATCTATGCCTGGAGAGCCAGAGATGTACAGCAGTCTGATGAAGCTGTAATGAAGTCAGAACCTAGAGCCTTGGAGAAAGAAAGCTGTGAGTCTTCATCTACCTACAGTGTTGGAGAACACATGGACTTTCCTCTACCACACAAGAATCCATGAGGGAAAGCTTGGACCATCTCTCTAGGGAGGCACCATTTAAGTTGTAACACTAGGGACCCTTCTCGCAGTATTCTACAAACAGCACTATGGTTATGACATTTGAAGTTCCTAGAGCTGAAGGTTTGTGGGAGACTCTCATGGGAAACTCACTTGATCTACTTGTCCTTCCAATGACTCGTTTTGGAAAGTATTTGTTGATAATAATTTCCAGAACCCCATGTAAACTAAATTTATAAAAATGGGCCAGTTCCCTCCATAGTGGCATAATATATGTGGAATTCTTATACTGGCCATCATCTGCAAACTCAAGAATTCACTGCAACTAAAGAAGGTTTGGGGCTCTCAGACAGTTTTTGCCCCCTAAACTTGA
Source organism: Pedetes capensis (assembly GCA_007922755.1). Taxonomy (NCBI): domain Eukaryota; kingdom Metazoa; phylum Chordata; class Mammalia; order Rodentia; family Pedetidae; genus Pedetes; species Pedetes capensis. Next base: position 24,891 of record VMDO01012655.1, on the reverse strand, counting down.
AGATTTGACAGGTTTTCTCAATGCAATACATTTGTAAATGCATTTTTCCATCCTAGAAGAAGTGAAACCAGAGGGCTCCTTGGAAACAGGATAGACTGCTTAGAGGAACCAATTTGTGGAGAAGGACATCATGTTTGGGAGAGTGGTGGGTAAACAAAAAAGGAAGATCCTCCACTAGATGCATTTACACAGTGCCTGCAACAATAGGCTTAAACACATAAAAGATCATGTGCATGGCACAGTGTAAGGGAGTGTTTCATTCTGTTGTAATTAGATCTATTCTTTTTCCTGGCTTTTTAATAACTTTTGATTCCTCATGAATGATCTCTTTGATATCATGCCATAACTCATCTGGTCTTTGATCACTTGTGTCTAATGCATCAAATCTGTTCTTGAGATGGCCTCTGAACTTGAGTTGGATAGACTTAAGGTCATCCCTTGGCTCTTATACACTTGTTCTAATTTTTTTCAGTTTCAGTTTGAACCTACATAAGAACAGTTGATGGTCTAATCCACAATCAGCACCTGGTCTTCTCCTGACTTTTGATATTGAGGTTTTCCATTTGTCTCTTTATACAAATGTAGTCAGTTTGTTTCCTGTATGTTCTGTCTGCTGAATTTCGTGTGTATAGTCACTGTTTATGTTGGTGAAAAATGTATTTGCAATGAAAAGTCATTGGTCTGACAAAATTCTTTTTTTTTTTTTTTCAGTACTCAGGTTTGAACCCAGAGCCTCGCACTTGCATGCTTTGCTAGTGCTGGACCACTGAGCTGCACCCTCAACCCATTTTTTTACTTTTTGGGACAGGGTCTCACTAAGTTATGCAGACTGCCTCTGGTCTCGAACTTGCAATCCTCCTGCCTCCACCTCCCAAACCACTGGGATTACAGGCATGCGCCACTGCGCTGGGCTTACCGGTCTGACAAAATTCTATCATTCAGTCTCCAACATCATTTCTGTTTATAGTTGTTCCTTCTCATTTTGAGTCACACACAAAGTCATTTGGCTGTGTAGATAACAAGAAATTATGGATAACATTGAGAAGAATGAGAATACCAATGCACTTAATTGTACTCATGTGGAATTGTACATGGACCAGGAGGCAGTTGTTCAAACAGAAAAAGGAAATACTGTCTGGTATAAAGTCAGGAAAAGTATGCATCAGGGATGTATCCTTTCACCATATCTCTTCAGTCTCTATGCTGAGCAGATAATCTGAGAAGCTGGACTTTATGAAGAAGAACGTGGCATCAGGATTGAAGGAATATGCATTAACAACCTGTGTTATGCAAATAACACAACTTTGCTTGCTAAAAGTGAAGAGGATTTGAAACATTTAATGATGAAGATCAAAGAACACAGCCTTCAGTATAGATTGAGCCTCAACATCAAGAAAACAAAAACCCTTACAACTGGGTCAGTAAGCAACTTCATGATAATGGAGAAAAGATTGAGGTTGTCTAATGTTTTTCTTTACTTGGTTCCCCAATCAATACCCACAGAAGCAGCAGTCAAGAAATCAAAAAGATGCATTGCATTGTGAAAACCTGTTCCAAAAGACCTCTTTGAAGTATTAAAAAGTAAAACTGTCACATTGAAGATGAAGGTGCACCTGAATCATGCCATGGTATTTTCAGTCACATCATATGATTGTGAAAGCTGGACCAGTGAACAAGGGAGATAGGAGAAGAATTGATGCTTTTGAATTATGGTGCTGGAAATGAATATTGAATACACCATGGACTGCCAAAAGAACTGACCGATCCATCCTAGAAGAAGTGCAACCAGAGGGCTCCTTGAAAACAGGATAGACTGCTTAGAGGAACCAATTTGAGGAGAAGGACATCATGTTTGGGAAAGTGGTAGGTTAACAAAAAAAGGAAGATCCTCCACTAGATGCATTTACACAGTGCCTGCAACAATGAGCTTAAACATACAAAAGATCATGTGCACGGCACAGTATCAGGGAGTGTTTCATTCTGTTGTGCATAGGGTTGCTATGAGCAGGACCTGACTTGATGACATCTAACGATAACAACAAACTCAAAGAAAAGCAATTATGCCTCCTTCATACTTTGACCTCCCATTTCAATGTCCTTCCCCTCAATACACGCTCATCCTTTCTCTGCCTCCTGGGATCTTAAATGTCCCCTTCACTTCAGTCTATGTATAAATTCTCAAGGAGAAAGCTAATGACAAAAGTACCAAATTTGGTATCAGAAGAACTGGGATATAATTCACTGACTAGATGTGTGACTTTGGAAAAGGTCATACACATCTTTCTTTTCTTAGTCTATATCTTCATCTACAAAATAAAGAAATACACCACACATTAATGTCTAAGATATATAATTTCACTAAAAAGAGTCTCTGGTATTTGATAAATAAATTTGCATCATAGGTATAGATCCTGGGAGACATGTGGGGAGAGAATGAATCACTTCCAACAAGTCAAGTCATCTCCTAATTTCTCTAGTTCAATACTGATTCCAGATTTCATGGCTTCAAAATTCAACTTTGCAACTTACTGGTTGCAAAGATTTAGGAGTGTTACTTAATTTATTTAAACCAATCTACCAAACTAAATGATGATGATAATAACAAACTTTTTACCATAAACCTGTAGGAAAGACTAAATAAATTAATAACATGTTTAAAGCGGTATTGTAAATATTAAGTGGCATCCGATCCTGTCAGATCTCGGAAGCTAAGCAGGGTCAGGCCTGGTTAGTACTTGGATGGGAGACTTCCTGGGAACACCAGATACTGTAGGGTTGGGAGAAGGACCCAGCAACCCACTCCCAAATATCAATCCACCATTGGAAACCCTCTGAATAGCAGAGAAGCACTGACAAAGTGTTTCACTTGCTGTATATAGGGTCGCTATGAGTCACATAATGACTCAACAGCACCTAACAACAACAACAATTGTCATCCTTATTGTCATCACAGGACACATGCCTTGACTTCTTTCCATGATTCTTGAGGATCAATTCATTTAATGTCAGAGTAATATGTAAATTACAAGTATTACTTAAAATTAAAAAGTAACTTTAAATGGACAAAAAATATGGCATATCAATAGAGTGGAAAACAATTCAGTAATTGAAAAGAAATAACTACTGGTGTGTGAAATGTATGAATGTCATTTTGCTAAGTAAAAGAAGCCAGACACAAAAGCCTAAATAGTTGTGTGAAATGCCTAGTAAAGACAAATTTATAGAGACAGAAAGCAGACCAGTGGTTGCAAAGGACTGGTGTGGGAGCAAACAGGCATGAGGAAACTTTTCAGGCTAATAGAGATGTTCTGTAACTACACTGTGGTGATGGCTGCACAACTCTAGAAACATACCAAAATCATTTCTTTGTCCACTCACAAAGGATGAATTTTATGCTAAATAAATTCTTCTTCAATAAAGATACTAAAGTAAAACAGTAAACAAACAGATAATTAAGGTATTGTGATAACCTGATATGTTATTGTGTAAATCCTATTTCTTTTTAAAACACGATTTGAAATTGCTTGAGAATTCAATGTGATTGTTTTGAAAATTATAAATTTCTGAGTCCTTCCTTTCCCACACACAACACGCTCATTTCCATAACCACATTTTTCTTGGTGCTGTATCAGCCCAGCTACACAACACATTGCAAAGGATTAGAAAAGAACAGGTTCTAAACTAGTCACAGGTTCAAACCTCAGCTCAGCCTCATAACTACCTATGTGACCTGAGTCCTCCTTTTTTCCCTGTCTGTAGGATGATGACATCTACCTCCTAAACTTATTTTGATTGTGATGGTTAAATAGAATGTATAAGGCACCTAGTATATGCTCAACATGGCTTTTCTGCTGTGGAAAAAAATTAAGCTCTACTAGATTTTCTTAACATTTTAATACTCATTGTGGACCCAATGTGTTGAGGAAGTTTAAAAGAAAAAGGCTCCAACAGAAGCCAAATCTGAAAAATAACAGGTGTCTTTCCTTGGTTTTGGTAAGAAAGTTCATTGTATGTGGTCATTACAGCTTCTAAACTCTGGAGCCTGAACAAGCATTCCCATGCAGCAGAGTCTTGGCAATGCCAAAGTTTTCTTTTTCATATAAGGGGTAAAGCTTCTAAGACCAAGAAAAGAATTGAACATATTCTTTCCTCATGTAAGTCAGTTAAAGAAAGTTACCAAGGATTAAAGATCAAAAGGACATTTTCCATTCCCTGAGTTATGAATAGCCTTGAGTGAATAATAAATTAAAGAAAAAGATTTAAGAAAAAGAAAATTCCAAAAAGAAAACTTTAAAATATCTTAAATAAAAATAAAGCTCCAAGAAATAAATAAAAGATCTCCTAGAATAAGCACACTGATGTACAAATGAAGCTTAGAAGCTAGCCCATAAGATACGCATAAATGCCAATCCCTGGCGACCCTGATACCTAAGAGCCAATTTTAAAGAAAATCATTTAAAATTATCATTAGAAGTTTCTCATTCAATAAACATTTATTGAGTGCCTACTATATAGCATGTACTCTGCCAAGCAGTAAACAAAATGTTGTTATGTGCCCATGAGTTGGGTCCAACTCATCATGACCCTTTGTACAACAGAACAAAACACTACCCAACACTGTGTCACACACACAGTCTTTTTATGTTTGAGCCCATTGTTGCAGCCACTGTTTTTTTTTTTTCTCATTTTGAGTCATGCCACATAAGTACAACCAGGCACCAGGAGCTTTATTTCGTTCCTATCATCATGGTTGACTCTGCTTTGAGGAGGCAACTCTTCCCAGTCATCTTTTGAATGCCTTCCAACCCGGGGGTCTCATTTTCTGGCACTATATTTGACAGTACTTGTCTGCTCCACCCAGAGTTTTTAATGGCTACTTGTTTCAGAAGTTGGTTGCCAGGTCCTTCTCCCTAGTCTCTCTTAGTGTGGAATATCAGCTGAAATTTGTCCACCACGGGTGGCCCTGCTAGTATCTGAAATACCAGTGGCATAGCTTTCAGCATCATAGCAATACACAAGCCCACAAGCATAACAAACTGACAGACATGTGAAGAAGTAAGCAAAATAGTATAATGCAATGCACTGGCATGCATGACAAAGGGAAAAGTTAAAGATATAAACAGGTATATTGAAGCTGGAGTGATCAGAGAAGATGAAACTTAAACATGAAGGTCCCAGAAAGGGGTGTGGATAGCATAAGAGGAATAGTACTTCCCATCTTGCCATCCTGGAGAGAAAAGAGAAGCCAAGACAAGCACACTGGGGCTATGGAGGAAGGTCTTGAGACTTCTACAATGGCCCAAGTCCTAGTGTGTTTTGGTTCGAGATCACAATGAAAATGATTAAAACTCTAATTCTCTGTGCCAAGGAAACAAATAGAATTAAGTCAAATGTTTTTAATCACCAAACCCAGGGCTTAAAATTCCTTCCTTACCCAAATATTGGAGAACATGTTCCCAAAAGTTTCTCTTTTGTTGCCTTGAATTATTTATATTTAATTATTTAATCTCTTTGGAATGTATTTTGGTTTAGAATATGATGTGAGGATTTCAAGTTTTTTTTCATTCACTAGTTGATCAAGGGTCCTAATATTTTTTATTTTATTTTATTAATAATAATAGTTTTATTTATTAATAATAATAATATTATTATTTTATTATCACACATCTTTCCTGATGTGTGATACTTCTCTACATTGTGTTACATTAAGTCCCTGTTTGCGCTACCTTGTCTATTTTTATCTGTATTCCTTATGCTAGTAGTCACTTGTAAAACTTATTTTAGCCTTATGATTGATTATACTTCTTCACCTGAGACAATTATCCTCCAATTAGTTTCTTTTTTAAAGTTCTCCTTGCACTTCTACTGTTTATGATTTCAGATAAACATTAGAATCCTCTGTCAAATTCTGTTCATCTAAAAAAAAAAGAATAGTCTTCTTATCCAGGTACACAAATATATCTCCATTTATGCAAGTTTATTTTTTATCTTGGGAGAAGCACCTGGCAACCCCCTCCCAAAAATCAATCTGCCATTGAAAACCCTATGCACAGCAGAGAAGCACTGACAATAGTGGTTTCCTCTGTTGTACAGAGGGTCGCTATGAGTCAGATACCGACTCGACAGCACCTAACAACAACAACTTTTTATCCATTTTTATCATTGGTTGGGCCTGCACAATTTTTGGTATTAGAGGTCCTATGTATATACCTCAAGGACACTCAAAGAAAGGAAAGTCAGGGAAGGCAATTTAGGCATGATGGTATAAGAGACAGAAATACTAGCAGAGATGTGTTCTAAAGGCCAATGGTAGAAAAGTTTAAAGAAGACTTATGGACAATAATACTAAAATTGATAAAGGGGATAAAAACTAAAAAGCAGCCCCTTTGTAATATGGCAATTACAAAGTTATTGATGATTTTCCAAAGGAAAATTTGGGTTGCATAACAAAGTCAAAAGCTATATTCAGATAAGTGAGGAATGAATGGGGTTTGAGGAATAAAAATGCTGACCATGGATTATTTTATTTTCATGATATTAAATGGTTATGGTAAATAGGTAAATATAATGTAGATGAGAGACAAAGGAGGGGGCAAGAGAGATAGAAAGGGACAGAGAGAGATAGAGAGAGAGAAAGATATTTATTTTTGAGGAAAAAAAGAAAAGGTGCAGGTATAAGGAATATTTAGGCCAGAGAACATCTACATGCAAGCTGAAACCAGAGGTACACACATTGAAATTGATCGAATAAATAGATTTTCCTCTAAGTAAAGAAAAAGGAAAGGAACATAATAATAGTTAACAAGTCAGTTACTATGTGTTAGGTGCTCTGCCATGCACTTGAATGCATTGCCCCATGTGGGAAAATTCATACCAATGTTCTCAATAAGTTATCATCCCCATTCTAGAGATACGCAAACTGAAACAAATGCAAAATAAGACACTAGCTGAAGGTAATTCTGCTATAAGCTATGAGGTTGCAAACTGAATCCCGAAATGTAGCACAGAATGCTTGAAAATCAGCCTAAATATTGTCAAGTAGGATGAAATAAAGGAAGGAGCTGACATAATATAGGGTGAATCATCTCCCAAGTCACCAAAGTCCTCCTATGAACACAGAATAAGAAGTACCAGCTTTGTCTAAGACTCAGGAGTTGCAAATACAAATTCCATGACAAGGAAGCCAAGAATGGAATGACAATATGCAGAAATACGTTGTTGTTGTTATTGTTGTTGTTGTTGTTGTTGTTGGGTGCTATAGAGTTAAGTCTGATTCATAGAGACCCATTCCATGACAAGGAAGCCAAGAATGGAATGACAATATGCAGAAATACATTGTTGTTGTTATTGTTGTTGTTGTTGTTGTTGTTGGGTGCTATAGAGTTAAGTCTGATTCATAGAGACCCTTTTAGGGTATTCAATGGCTGACTGTTTCAGGATTGCCTCGGGTGTGGATTGCCACATCCTTCTCGCATGCACAAATATATGAATCACTTTTACAGGTAGCCATCTTCTCCCTCATCAGTTTTAAGAACTCAATCTGCATATTTGGAGGGGATTTTTTGTGACTTCATGGCTTCTACTTGTAAGTTTTTTATTTCATAATACAGGGGCAAGGGAACATAATTGTTTGGAACACGTGGTCTATCTAGCATGTAGCCTCTAGCCTGCCCACCTAGAGAGAATAAGGCTAAGTTCTCAGATGCTCACATATGCCCCCTATTGACAACTCTCTTCAGAGAAGAAAGCTCAGCCCTGCAGTGACAGGGCCCACTCATCCTCCGCATAGCTTTCTGAATCTAGCTTAGCCCCAATTCTCCCATACAGGTTTCTCTGCTCCTTCATGTAATAACTGTGTAAGTGCCTTCACCTGCATGGGCCTTTGGGCTCCTAATGGGCAGGGACCAGGTCATACACATCTCTTTCAAACTTCTAAGCCAGAGTGCTCAAAAATATTTATGGAAAATATATCATCTATTTCTGCTCATCTGCGAATGAGCTTCTTCTCATGATTGTTGTTGTTGTCGTTAGGTGCCGTCGAGTGGGTATCCGACTCATAGCAACCCTCTGTACAACAGGGGAAACACTATTGTCAGTGCTTCTCTGCTGTTCATAGGGTTTTCAATGGCACATTGATTTTTGGGAGAGGGTTGCCAGGTCCTTCTCCCAAGCCTACAGCTTCTGGTGTTCCCAGGTGGTCTCCCATCCAGGTACTAACCAGGCCTGACCCTGCTTAGCTTCTGAGATCTGACAGGATCGGATGCCACAGAGCTACTCCTTCAGGCTCTCATGATTACTTTTGATGAAAAATGCATTGATATGAGCCACTCTTAATGCCACCAGAGTTTGAGGGTTTCTCCCACCTACTCTGCCTTTCTTACTTTCCCAGGGGAACAAATATTAACATATGCCAACCTGGAGGAAGAGCAAATTTGTGGCCAGGGAATGGAGCTTTTTCTTAGCACAAGGCCAACTCACCAATTGCTCCCTGTACAATGTAGACCCAAGTGATGTATTCTAAGCAATTAAGCTAATCAATCTAGAGTTATTTTGCACCCCCTGTACTGAAGTTGGTGTGCACAGTTAGGCAATAGAGCCAAACACATAAAGAGAAAATGCTTTCATTTAAAGGCATTGCTAGAGATTATCAATTGAATAATTTGTTCACAATATTTTGTCACTCCCAGGTCCATCTTTTAAGGCCCTCCCTGGAATGCCTCCTAGTGGAGGAAGGCTATTTTCTATTCAGTTGACATCAAGCTCAGTTATATGACTTGGTTTAGTAAATGGAATATGAGAAGCAATTTACCCTATAATTAAGCAGAAGAGTTAAAAGTCATTGTGATGTTCCACAATTACTCTTCCCTCCACTATAAAAATAACCTTGGATTCACTCACCTGGATCCTAGAATAAACATGTGGAGTGTAGCTACGGCCACTCCACAGCTAATACATACTGTGGACAAGATGTAAACCTTTGCTGCTGTAAATTGATGCAATGTGGGGATTATGCTTTGTTACCATAGCAAATAACTTACTGAAAGATGATCAATGGAAGAACTACTTAGAGACATTTCACACTCTCCCTCTGGGCTTTTTTACGCCATAGACATAGAACTCAATTCGAAGCTCAAAATTTGAAATGGGCAGTAAAGTGAAATAAGAACTACTTAGTGGGGTTGTTGAGATTGTTTAGTGGGATAATGTATGAAGAATACCTACGATGGTGTGAGTTCAGTAAGTATGAGCCCCCTGCCCACCCTAAATCCTTCCCTTCCTGGTTTATTCCCACTTTCACAATAGAGATAGGAAACCACAGATAATATCAACCAGGGCCTTTACTCTACTCTCTACCAGTGCGATGAACAAGTCACATACAGGCCTTGACTCACAGACTTGTAATCTAGCTTCCAGCAAGAAAATGCGGGCTGTGTGCAGGAAGCATGAACTTATGCAACATGACTTAGAGAGGGCCACTCAGGACCTGGCATCCAAGAAGCAGCACGGGAGGAGCTGGCCACTGGGCCTGTAAGGACATTCTCTTTGAAGGGAATGACTACCAAGCTCTTTGGTCAAGAAACTCCAGAGCAGAGAGAAGCTAAAATAAAGGTGCTTGAAGAACAAATAAATGAAGAAGAACAACAGCTGAAGTCTAAAAATCTGGAAGGCAGCAAATTTGGGAAAAATGTGTGGGCTTCCAAGAACAAAAGAACTGTGACATAAAGAAGGTCCTTACAAGTTATGCCGCCATACAGATCCGCATGTGCAAAAAGGGAATTTAAGTTTAGATCAATACTAAGGAGTGCTTTAGCAACATGTAATCCTATGAAATGAATTTCTCTTCAGTCAATGTGCCCCAAAAAAGAAGCATAAATAAATGAGAGAAATTTAAGTTACTACCCAATATATACAAAAATATATAATAACTTGAATAAATCCAGTTTTCTTTAACCTGATTATAATCATCTTCATATATAAAAAAAAGAATGTATCTCATTTTTATTAGCATGTTAATTGCACAAATTTATGGGGTATAGAATGATACTTCAGTTCATATTTAGTGTGTAAATATTAAAACAGAGTTGTTGACACTTTCATCTCCTTAACCATCATACAAAAACTTTTAAATTAATCTGTATCAATAATTTTAGATATTCATGAGGTATAGTATGTTTTTTTCTTGAAGTTGCATACAGTATGGTGAAATTTATTATGGGATTTTTAGAGTTGCATCCTCTATTTTGCCCTAGATCTCCCACTCTTTATCCCTCTAAGTTGTTTCCCTTTCCCCTCCCACTGTTCCCCTCCCTCTTCAAATTGAGTCTACTTGTACTTTCCAATCTTAGATATGTATAATTGCATATATTTTTTTCTTTAAGGTAGAACTAGCTCTCTCATATGAGTGAGAGCATGCAGTGTTTTTCTTTTTAAGTCTGGATTATTTCACTTAAAATGGTGATCTCCAGTTCCACCCATTTTGCTGCAAATGACATAATTTCATTCTTCTTTACTGTTGAATAATATTCCATTATATATATAAATTTATATCTATTATAAATTTATTTATTTATAAATTATATATATATCACATTTTTAAAATACAATCATCTATTGATGGCTATCTGGGCTGATACCATACCCTTGCAAGTGTGAAGAGTGTTGAAATAAATATGTGAGTACAGCTGTCCCTATGGTATGATGACTTATCTTCCTTTGGGAATATTCCAAAAAGCAGTATAGCTGGATCATATGGTAGTTCTATATTTGTTTTCTGAGGAACCCCCATACTGATTTCCATAATGGCTGAACTAATTTACAGTCCCATCAACAGTGTGTATAAAAGTTCAGGAGGGTGTATTTTAATGAAGATTAAATATGATAATTTGAGGTTTTGAGGAATGATGCTGATTCCAAAAAATTAATTTAATAATATATCAACAGATTGTTCATCAGCCTCCTAAACCAATGACTGAATGTCAAGATGTTAGTTAATTTATAGATGTTCCTTTCAATGTCAACTGTTTCAGATTTTTTCATGTAGGGAGTTTTTTCCTAGGATTGAATTCCTGTGTTTATTTGGTGGCTATTTTCTCTTGTCTTATAGTTAAACTATTTGATCTGAAAAAACTCAGCAGAAATTTATTGTGAAATCTAAGATTTTCTTCCACATTCATTGATGCCCCCTGTGACATCAGAGCATACAAGAAAATGTCTTTAATTTGTCTTTTACCAGAATTTTAGATACTTGTTAGAAATTTTATACTGTCAACAAAGTCTCAACCTCTCAGTTATAGAGTGGAATATATTGTTATGATCTAGGAATTGCTATATAGAGTTTAAATTGAGTATTATTATCCTCAAATTATTCTTAACCTCTGTGATCAGCCTCAATTTACTCTGCGTGGCTCTCTGCACATGGCATTTCAGGGTGTAAGAGGTAGCATTCCCATGTGTGAGATATATATGTAGTGAACACAGATGCTGATACCTCCATCATTAGTGTCAACTCTAAAACTTGACTGTGATTTTTGTAAAGATAAACTCTATTCTTTTTCTAATGAGTATTTTTGTGGTATATGTTCAGAAGCCAATCACTCTCATTTGCTAGTTTTTCAGAATCCTAAATGTGTTCTCATTATTTCTAAAGATGTTTTTAAAAATCCCCAGTACTGTTTAACATTTGACTTTTTTACGAGTTTAAAATGTTGCTGGATTTTTGTGCTGTTTGCCAAACTCACACAATACATAAATGAAATATTGTGCTGATTTTGAAAAAGGAAAGAAAGCAAATAAAATGTAGCATGTATATGCTTGTGACCTCGTGTATCAGTGAGATTCCAGTATTCAAAACAGACAGTCAACAAGTGTGATTAAAATGAATCTTGTCCCACTCCCCACCACTACCAACAACCCCTCCTCCTATACATACCACCACCACCACCTCCTCTAGATATTATTCTTCATTGGCCCTAAAAGTTGAATTACTCCCTCCTTGGTCCACACTCTACTTTCTCCCTTCTCCCAACTATTACTCTGGATCAGATTTACTAACTTTTAAATCAGTCTTTCCATTGATTGAATGCCACGGTCTTGAGAGACAAGAAACTATATCTTCTTTATTGTGTTCCTTGTGCCTGAAACAAGGTAAGCATTTATCAACATTTTTTGGATGAATGCATTTGATAAATTAATTTCTTCATGATGACTTTTGAGTTCCCACTGCAAGCTGATGCCTAGGGCTCCACTAGATCTTTATAAATAAGTTTTTAACTGACAATGAATTCTCCATTATGAAATGGGGATATGATTTACATATACCTACAATCTTAAAGTACTCATAAAGTCCACTGAAAATTATCAAACGAGTAGACCACAAGTTAAATTGTTTCCTTCTGGTAAAGTACCTGTTAACTTTTATTAAAATTAGTAAAGTGTATTCCAGAAGTTAGTAGCTTGAGAGTAATCATAAACTCTATGAGTCTGAAGTCTGCCAAAATGGGTATTCTAAACTAGGTTCAAGATGGTTTTCAAGTGTCTGATACACATTTCCATACTTTCTTACATTGTAATAACCAAAAAATGTTGTTGTTGTTGTTAGGTGCCATCGAGTCGTGACCGACTCATAGGGACCCTCATAGGGTTTTCAATGGCAGATTATTTTCGGGATTGCCTTGGGAGTGGGTTGCCATGTCCTTCTCCCATTTTTGTGGTGCTGAGAATGGAACTCGGGACCTCAGAGACAGCAGAGCTGCGCTCTTCCAACTGAGCTAACTCCCAGCCCCATAACCAAAAAATAGGTAAACTAATTTCCTAAAAATAGAACAAGATGAACTCTAATTTGGAAAGACCCCAAAGTTGTCAAGACAGGACCATGTGTCCAGTAATACTTACTCTTGAGGTACCCAAAAATTTCAGTCTTTTAAGATTCTTTTTTTTTTTAAACGAGGAATGGTTCTTATTCTGTTTATTCTTACACAATGTTGTTATCATCAAACAAATTTCAAGACATACCATCTCTCTTTGGTAGGGAAACATCCTTCCACCCTATCCTCCTGTATAAACCTGTTTTCTTAATTTTATAGGATTAACAAGAACAAATCACAATCCCAAGACTGTAGACAAACAACTTTCCTTGCTCTGTTCAGTGAAATTCCCCTCACACTCATCACTCAGCCCCTTCTGATCTTGAGAGGCACTCCAGAGGCAGGAAGAAAGGCACACAGACTTTTTTTTTTTTTAATTGAAGAAGGATTACATTTGTTTAGAATTGTCAATAAGTAAATATAAATATAAAAATTAAAAATCCCTCTTTAATTGAGGCTCAAGGCCATACACAAGCAAGCAAGTGTGAGTCAAGAATTTGGGGAAGCTACATGGGTTCTCTACATGGATTGCCAGGTCTTTTCAACTCTAAGGTTGTGTCAGCTGTCTGCAGATCACATTGACTACCTAAGTTTTTCTACTTCATCTGCCAGAGTTCTAGTTCAAATAATTTGGGTTTTGTTTTGCTTTGTTTCTTCCACACGCACACAATGTCAAGAAATCAATGTAAAGCTCCAAGGTTTCAGCTGGCCAAGTTCCTGACAGAAAATAACTGAGCAGCCCCAAGGAAACTTCGCTCAACATGCCAGAATTCTGTAAACTCTCTCCAACTTAACTTCCCAGGCCTTGCAGCAGAACAGAGAGCTCCTAGCACCATAGGAAGAGCTCAGAGGCCTCCGCCAAACTGAAACTTCACCCTTTGGGGAAGAACAAGGGCGTCTCCTTCAGCAGGTCTCTCAGCTCAAATCACCCGACCACCACCACCACACCATCTCCTTTCCTCTGCTTTCCCCCTGTCTCTGCCCCTTTCCACGTTGACCCATCCCAACTTCCTCCACCCCTCTCCTCCCTTCCATCTCCTCAGCCTTCTCCTTAATGCATCCCGTGGGTGTCGACTATAATTTTCCCCTCTGAGGAAAGCTAATGCACCTCCAGAAGGTCTGCCTGAAGGAGCCGCAGTGAGGCAGCGTCCAACCCCGTCTACTGCCTCTTTTCCTCTCCGGGCCCAAAGTAGTGTAGCCACTGAAGAACGCCCATCGGGTCCGCCTCTTTTTGCACCAATTAGCCCCTTCGCCGCCGGGGTGTGAACTGCAAAGGGCACAGGAGGTGGGGCCCTTCTCCACCCCAGCCCCGCAGGCCAGGTTTATAGCGTGGACAGCGCTGCCCTCTAGCGTTTGCAACCGGGAGCCCTGAGGGCGCCATCTGCTCCAGAATTTCTCCTTCACAGCCTAAGCAAGCCCTGGAGCGCCTCCGAGCTCCGACCCCAATTCTCCCCCGCCCCCCGCCCTCGCACCTCGGCTCACCTCTGCATCCTACCCATCCCCTTCTCGCTTCAGTGGTGTCCTAGGTGGCTGCGACCTGCGCTGCGGCCTCCTCGGGCTGCGCTCTGCTCCTCCTCTTCCCGCTCTGCCTCGCGCCTCCTTCAGTCCCGGCTCCCAGACTTGGCGAAGCGCAGCGCCGGCCACGCGCCGGGCAACCCCGGCTCCGTCTCGCCGCAGCCCAGGGGACACCGGCGGGCCCGCAAGGACGCTGGAGGGGAGGGCGCCCCGAGGCTCTGCGAACCCCAGAGCTGGGAATTGCGAGAAGCAGTGCTCTGATAAAGCTTGGGGGAAAACGAGCGGGTTCCGAGTAAGACTTCTGGAGCCAGCGGGACGCCCCAGTGCCCAGTGCGACGCCGCTGCACGCACCGTCCACCAGGTGAGGGGCGCGTAGCTTCCGGGGGCTTCCCCCTTACCCCTACTCCAGCAAGGGGCTGAACAGCTCTGGGCTTGCAAAGGTGGCTGGAGTTGGGGCAGGGATGTGGGAAGGGAGATGGTGGGGGGTCGCCTGAGTACTGTGTGTGTGTCCTGGACTTCTTCATATGGAATGCATTTCTCCTTCAAACAATCCCGCAAATGAGTGAGCCTTAGTGTCAACATTAGGAATGCCTGGGGTTTAAGAATTTTATCCTGCTGCTTTGCAAAAGGATTCAAGGCAGCTTAAAGATTAAAGGAAAGAGATGATAGGAGAGGAAAAAAGAAGAAGAAAAAAAAACTGAGTAGAAACCACGCAGAGATGGGGTGCTCTAGGGACTGCGCGAGGACGAGGTGATTTCAAAGCCAATGCTGATTGAAAACCCATCGATTAGAAAGGACTGCGCCGGTTGCTCCAGCCCTCAATAAATGATGTATTCAGTCCTGATAAACAAAATACCCAGGTGGAGTATTTTACAAAATAAACCTTGGAAGTGCGAGTTAAGATGGGAAGTTTGTCTTAAGCTGTTTCTAGCCAACACTAGGGCAAGATGCTGACTCCCTACATAGTGAAAATGAAAGGGAATCAAAGGTAAAGTGATGTGAGTGCCTCCTGATCCTATCCGAGGATCATACATGGTTTTGAATTTTTAAAATAAATGTACTTTGATATGTTTCTGCCTGCGTCCAGTTTCCTAAAAGACCTTGTATTCATCCCAACGCTGCTTGTCCTTGAGTTAGAAGGAGAAAGCAGAGTTAGCATCCCAGGGTTCTTCCTAACCTTCCTTATTGTCCTTGCCTACCTCCTGCACCAAATCTCTCCAGGAGGGACGGAGTCGGGGAGGGAATAATAGATGATCAAATGGTTTGGGTGAGGAATGTTTTTCCCACATAATTTAGGTTGCTTTTACCATTCTTCCTACACCTTCCCTCAGAATGCCAAGCAGTACATCTCCTGGCCTGAACTTGACATTGCTTCAGGATCTATATTTGCCATAGTACACGTTCAGACAGAATGTGCATCATCTTAAACACCCAGAGTGGACTTGTAAATCAGGGGCCTCTCTTTCTTTACCCTGTGCATGAAGGATGAAGCAAGTGCCTCAGTCTGGCTCCCTGTGTCACCTCTGCCATGGGGAGAATATTTGAAATACATATTCGAAATACAAAGAGATTATGAGTCAGCCTTTCTTCTTTTGTTGATGTGCTTGTTTTCCTGCAGAATTAAATGAGATGACCCTGTCTTCACCAAATAAATGAACGGAGGCATTTGAGATCCACTTACCAAATGCACAAAATATACCTGCCTCCCTTTTTCCTCCCTTCAGAACTGTAGCCTCCAGCCCACAGCTGCGATGATAAAGCAGATCCGAGTTTCTGCAACATGTTTAAAACAAAATGTGTTGTTTATTTTTAAAATTGCATAGCACCTCACAACTAACCATCTTCCACATAAAGGTGAGAGAACAACTTCTGTTCAGGTATTTCATCACTGAGAGAGCTATAAAAAGAAACTCATTCTAATCCTGCTTTATCATTGTTGATAAACATTAATAATTATGTCATCATCACCAGATATGGGCTAGAGAAGCCCCAAGGACTGCTACTGATTTCTGTACATACTGAGACTTGTAATGACAGAGCTGGAAAGAGCTTTAAAAAATGTAACACAACTCTGATCCTCAGGTATATGCACATCAAAATATTTCTTTAAATAGTTCTTTTCATAAAGGATTTCCAAAGATGTACACGTCACAGATCATTTTATAACAGAAAGTATTCAAATTAACAATATGTATCCACTAACTGACAAATTTAAAGTTCTGCTGAAATCAACATCACAAACATAGTAAACTCAACTTTCCCTTCTTTTCTCTGTATCTCATGATGAATACACTCAGGATATATTCCCAGAGCAGGCACTACTGAGCATCCTCCATGATATTCCATTTCCTTGGCAAGTGTTGAGAAGTGAGACACAGCTCCTCCTGACGTCACCCTTGTTAACCATTCTGGTGTCTATTCAAAACAATTTGCTCCCGGTTTCTTCTTCTGCATACATGATCAGCAGCAATCATGTAAATAAATTTCTATTCTTATGCGGAAAATAACCAAGTTAGGAAATCTCCAAGGTGTTATCTAGGAAGAGACAAAATCCATGACACACCTCTAGTCAGGGTGACACTGCAATGTGTTTCCATTCCCAGCTGTTTGATGGAATTGTTATTGGAAAGGGAAGTAAGATAAATCACTAGGAGCACCTTACCCCCACCCCTGTCAACAGACCGCACCCAAACCCCCCCCACCAAGCTGCCAAGGCTTCAAATGGAAAGTGGATCTCTTTGCAAAAAACTCTTAGATCCTGAGCTATTGAGTCATCTTCTCATCACTCAAGCATCCCGTTCTTTAACCCTCATCTTCACATGCAGATCATTTTCTTTTCATGTGGTATTGCCCTTTTTGGAGTTTTATCTCCATAATACCCCTTAAAAGTAGAATATTTAAATTTAATGTTTTAATATAAGGAATCCTTCCATTTATTTCTTCAGGCTTATTTCCATGATAAAATAAATTTGAGGCAGCTGGAGAACAGAATTTCAACCAAATAGGCACTCATTGTTCATAGCATATGTTATCAAGGCTATCTCAGGGCAGAGACAATTCTGGCATCTCATGCTTTATACTCCTCTCTTCTCCACCTACCACATTTTTCTAAGTGTGAAATTACACACACATTAACTTCATGGGAACAGTGACAATGAGTATGCTATCTGAGTGAGGAGGGAGACAGATGAGTGAGCAGGGAAGAGCAAGGAGGAATCACTTCATGTGCAGCATGGCAGCAGCTCTTTAGAGTGGTTAGCTTCCCCCTGTTTTATTCTCTCTCATTCATTTTCTTGAACCAGTATTTTGGCCCCTAAACTTGACTCCCAGGTCAGTCAGTTTACCAATGTGTATCTTCCTGGGAATAGAAGGATTTCATCAATATCCCTTTTACTTTTAATCCCAATCTACTTTTAATAATTTGGTATTTGTTCCTACATCTTATTAATTAAGAAACTGAGAAACAGAATTTATAGGTTAGTCAATCAATTAGAATATTCCTGGGTCATAACAAATAAATAAAATCCCTTAGAACTCTACTCTTAGTATAGTTTGATTCTACACTTGTCCCCCTGAGTGGATGCCTAAAACTGCTGTGGCACCACACCCTATATATACTATGTTTTCTTTTATAGGCCCTGCAGTACTGCCACATAGTAAAAGAGTTATTATCTCCTCACATGTTTTATGCCCTGAAGCATCTTTTGTATCACTATACTTGCATTTTGGCACTATTATTAATAAGCACAAACACTGTAATACTACTATCAGTTGATCCGCTGACCAAGTCAGCTAGTAATGACTAAAGGGCAGATAGTGTATACAAAGCGGATATGCTGGACAAGGGGATGTGATTCATGTCCCAGGGAGGATGGAACAGGATTTCATCATACTACTCAAAACAGCACACTTATGAATTGTTTATTTCTGAAAATTTCCACTTAATATTTTTGGACTGTGGTTAGCCACAACTGAAACTGTGTAAAGCAAACAAGTATAGCAGATAATGTTATAATTTTGTTTTTTATTTTTATTTCTCTGACTCTTTGTTGCCCACTGTGGATTATCTGGTTCACTGTGATCCTTGTTTTAGT
Organism: Pedetes capensis; assembly: GCA_007922755.1. Lineage (NCBI taxonomy): Eukaryota > Metazoa > Chordata > Mammalia > Rodentia > Pedetidae > Pedetes > Pedetes capensis. The sequence goes on along the minus strand of VMDO01012655.1, from coordinate 6,419 downwards.
AGATTTTAGTGTGTTTATTTCATGGTTATAGTCCTCTTTGTTGTTGTTAGGTGCCGTCACATCCTGTAAAACACATCAAATAAAAAATACTCACACCCAGTGGAACATTTTGATAGGCTCATTGTTAGAGCTTCTCCTATTGGTCAGTTCTCCACATGTGCAGTTACAGGATTAAGAAGACAAAGTCCTTTGGAAGGAGGTCTAAAGCTCAATCCTTCTACATCTGGATCATTTTAAACTACACATTGTAAAACCAGTGGGCATCTCAAGATTCTAGTTATCAGTACAGTCCAGATGGAAGATCTTTATGAAATCTGGCAGGTAAAGAAAAGCATTTTTATAACAAGAAAATAATATTTTGAGAAATAACATCCAGCAGCAGAAGCAAGTAGTTCTAAACTCTCAGATCCTTCTAATGACCCTATCAACTTCAAATGCCCAAATAACATAAAATCAAACCCCATAAAATGTCTTTCCTTAGATGCAGCTATTCTTTATTCCTATATCAGACAATGGATCTGATGATATTCCAAAGGATTTATGGAGGATCTGATTTGAACAGTAGAGAATATATTTTATTGGGACAGTTTACCCAAGAACGTCTAATTCATATCAAGATTAGAATTCTTGAGAATTGAAGACAAGACATTTTTCTCTTTGGAGTAAGCTCCACCAAAGGGATAATGAGATTGATAAGCAATGCTTTCCAAAAACTGACTTCAGGTACGATTCCTGACAGTGTTCAAAACTGTAAGTTCATCTACACTGGTGGAGAGAGGGAATGGAGCAAGAAGTTAACATATGCTGAGTGCCTCTATGTTCTAGGAACTATGCTAAAAGCTGAATAGATATGCTTTTAATTTTCACAAAAACATTGCAAGGTAAATATTATCAGCCTTTACCATATATTCATTTATTTAAAAACTGCTTTATGGGTTGGGGATGTAGTTCAGAGGTACAGCATTCATCTACCTAGTATGGGTGAGTCCCTGGGTTTGATTCCCAGCACTATTAAAAAAAAACTGTTTGTCATTTTTAAAAACCACCTGACTTGATGACTTTTTCAAGGAAGGTACAAGAAATTCAGAGTGAGATGCACACACACAAGGAGAGTAATTACAGAGAAGGTTTTGGGTTGTTTTTTGGGGTTTGTGGTGTAAGGAGAAAGCACAGGGCCTTGCACATGCTGGGCAAATACTACCACTGAGCTACATCCCTAGCTCAAGAGAAAGTTTGAGAGTACCCAGGTCCTATAAACTGTACCCTCTCTCCATGGGCCTAGGGAAATCATTATAAAAGGTACTTATGAAGAATATCATGCACACAGAAAAGGAAACAAGTCATAGATATTAAGATCAGTGACATTTCTCAAAGTCAGTGTATTCATGAAATTAACTCCTTCCAAGAAAAGAAACAAACATCATCACTACATAAAATCCCTTCTTGTCCCCTCCTAGTCATTACTTTACCCTCCTGCCCAAAGGTATCACTACCTCTCTTCCAATATAACATATTAAGTTTCATATATATGTATAATATTAAATGATCTCTTTTGTCATTTGTCTCAATGTTATATTTATGAGATTCATTTATGTGCATGGTTATATCAGAGACTTGTTTTTGTTTTTGTTTTATAGAATTATGTTGTATGAATATGCCACAATTGAATTATACACTAATATTGATGAGCATTTGAGTTGCTTCCAAGTTTTTTCTATATTACATAATGCTTCATTACAGTAATTTAAGCTGTTTGCCAAGATAATTAATTTGGAGTTCTAGAGAACTCACTCTGGCTGCAATATGGAGTAGAAGGAAATGGGTCTGGTGGAGACATTTGCCACGATGAGAGCCTGAACCAAGGCAGTGTCTGCAGATGTGGAGAAGGAAAACAGGAATCAGATGAATTCAGACTATAGGAGAAGGAAACTGAAACATGTGGCGATTAAATGGATGTTAAGAAAGAAGGAAAGTATGGAATACAGGACAACACCTAGGTTTCTAAACTGGTATATGATGTTTCCTTTTGCCAAAACTGAGAATACAGGAGAGTGAACAAGAGCGTATTTATTAGATCTCAGAAACTTTCAAAGAATTGCCCCAAGTGAGTCCAAATCTGTGCTTCTCCTACAAAGCACTGCTTTCTTCTTCCCTGGCTCCCGTCATGGCCCTTTTTCTAATGACAGCCCCTCCTCACCTCAAATGATAATGGTTAATCACCCAAAAAGAAGCACAAATACTCCACACTTGCTAAAATGTTGCCCCATGAGTCATTTGCTTTTCCTTTCAATTATGTCTTCTCTCAGCAGCACAATTACCAAAAAAGAAAAAAAAAGAGATGAGGATGAATCAGCTAAAATTTTGTTTTACCTTTTCAGAGCAAATGAATGGAGAAAAAAGGAGTAGAATGTGGAGGGGCTTGTCATGATCTGGATGGTTCAGGTGGACACCGACCTAGGTGACAAAATGTACAGAAAGTCAGATTCTAACATTTCTTGGAAGACTTTTCTAACAATGTCTGAGAATGCCATTAGGCTGCCTGTGATTTATGCATTATGCATCATTGGGAAGTGATTAGGCAATATCTTTGGGAGCATGTGACAGATTGGGTTCTCCCAGAAACAGACTGAGGACTGAGGCAGGGTTAATGTGCAGGATATGTGTTAGAAAATGCCCTTGGGAACCCCGCCATAGGAAAAGAAGAAAGCAAGACTGGGTAGAAGAGAAGTTGAGCTGAAAATAGCCCAACAACCATCTCAGGCATTTTGAAAAGATCTATTGGAGTTCTCCCAAATGGGCCAAAGTGGTCAGGCCTTCCAACCTTTCTTTCACCGGTCATCAGATGTAGTCTGCCCCAGGAAGGGCATGATCTGGGGTGAGGCATTTCCTTGTGGTTGAGGACATCGCAGGAGCTAGATCTACTCACCCTTCTTGAAGGAGGGACGTGGATGTGTGTCTGTATCCATCCTCATGCATACTAAGCACATGTTCCACAACTAAGCTACATGCCAGCTTTCAGGACTTTTTTTAACATGGACTTCAACCATAGAGGACTAAATAGGCTACATCCAACTCAGATCTGCATTTTTACTTATTTCATCAACCCAACTTTCTAAGAATTTATAAATTATTCTAAGTAACATGACATTTCACCCTTAATCTGTCCTCCCTCCCCTTTTAGCCAGTAAACATATCAGTTAACCAATCAGTGGATAGGAGGCAGGAATGCCTATAAACTTACCTGGCCCTTAATGAAGAACTTCTCTTTGGAAGGTAGAGAGAGTGTGCTGGTATACTGCCAACTTTCTACAGTAGAAACTTTTTAGATGATTGTAAAGGGACTTGTGTGTGTGCATGTGTGTGTGTGAGTGTGTTTGTGTGTGTGTGTATGTGATAGTGATACTTGAATACTTCAAATAAACTATAATATAGCTGCTCTTTTATGACTAGGCTCATATGAGAACTGAAATATAATAGACAAACTGCTCACGTGAAACCTCCCCTTGCTGTCTCTGCCTGTGCAACTCAGTAATAGAGTGTCCTGCATAGAGATTTTTTGCTGTAAACTTTTGAAAAGACACTGACTGATATCTGTGAGATTGAAGACATGTCTCCAGTGTGGCACAATTGGGAGAAGGTGGAAACTAAAGAACCCAAAGGGAGGTCCTTAGGTCATTGCCCATAAAGAGTATCATGAGAACTCAGCCTCATCCTCTTTTGCTTTTGCTTCCTGGCTCATGCAGTGAGCAGTTTACTCTCAGAGCAGATTCTGAGGAAATCCCTTTCCGCATAAGACCTTGAAGCCTCTTGTCTGGGGATGACGCCTCTGGTCTCATGATTCTCTTTTAGTTGCCAGTGCTGGCGCTGCTGACCCTGGCTTCCCACCAGTTATATTTAGTGAATCCCTACCAAGAGTCACTCCACAAAGTTTTTATGTCCTGGAAAGGGCAGAATTACACTCCTTTTTTTTTTTTTTTTTTTTTTGTGCATCCATCCCAGCTCCAATCCTGGGAGTAATTTGCTTTTTCCTTCACTTTGGCCTCCTTTTGGAAATGGTTTTGGTGGCTGCAGAAGCATCCTTATAAAAGAAATGTGGGCTTTTAAGAAAATGTCCTTGGTTATATGACCTTCATTGTGTTAATTTTCTATAACATTCTCATTCCAGTTCTCCAGCTGGCTTCTCTTAATTGTAATTTGATGCTCACCTAGCTTAGTTCTTATCACAACCGAAAAATAAGTTCTTTGACCATTCTTTGCCTCAATATCCCATCTCTAAAATGGGACTAAAAACTCTTGCCTTATAGACCTGTTGGGAGTAAGGGAAGTATGGTGTGGCAGAAGCTGTGAAGAAATGGTAAGTATTTTTACAATTGTCGTCTTCCTTATTCCTGTGAGGGGATTTGTAGCAATAATCTGGCCTAAATTTAAGTCAAGTGTGTGGTGCTGGCCTTGTATAACGTAAAGAGAGATGGATTTAGACTGAGTTCTGCTACTCTACACCGTGTTGACAATAATTTGTTCTCTCTTAATTCCTAAGCGATGCTTCAAATCACATAAGCCTCAAGCCCCAGAGATGACCTTGGATGCTACTGTCTTCTACCTCTAACTCCCCAAACTTTGAATCCACTGACAAACTTTCCATTACACAAGCAGGAGAAGGGACTAGCCCCAGGACATGACTTGGAGTTCCATTTATACCCAGAGAGTCACAGATTTCTGCATGCTGTATAAGTGATGTCTCTCAAATTTTAGTGTGTGGGCACTGGGAATGTGGTAGATACTTTTCTAGTATGCATATGTCCATGGGTTAAATCCCCAGAACTACCAAAAAATTGTTTAGAAGAATCACCTGGAAAGCATATTAAATCTCAGATTTCTGGCCTACACCTGCAAAGCTTCTAATCAGTAAGGCAGAATGAGGCCAAGAATTTGCATTTCTAATAAACTCCCAAGGAATGCTGATGCTGCTGATTTGCAGACTGCACTTTGGGTAGCTCAGATCTACAGAGTTCAGCAGGACATACCAAATTAAGTGTGGGTTTTTTCTTTTGTTGCATCTAAAGAAACAGAAAAGATGTATAACAGAACTTAATATAAAAGAACTAGCCCTGGGAGCAGGGGAGATATGACAGGGCAATGGGGAGTGGAACATGAGCAATGTACAATGATATACACTGTGAAAACTTCATAATGAAAGCCATTATTTTATATGCTAAATAATTAAAATTACTCATAAGAAAAAAAGAACTAGCCCTGATTATAGACATGAAATCCTTAAGCAAAAAAACATGTACTGCCATGTTGCAAGTATTTTATTACCAGAGTTTCCTTTAAGGGGAAACCAAACTACCTTTTAAAATGAGCAAGAAAATCACATCAATGAGCCAATGACCATTGCAAAATTTACCTAAAATTTATCAAATTCAACATTTATTCAGATTTAAAAAAAAAATACTCTTAGTAAACTAAAAACAGAAAGGAACAGTTTTACACAATATGGATACCCTTTCTCAAATAACTGCCCAAATTATGTTACTGGTAAAACACTGTAAGGGTAGAAGAAGAATGCCTCCTATGACCATCATTAATTCACATTGATCAAAATGTTCTAACCAACATGAAGGAAGGAAGGAAGGGAGGGAGGGAGGGAAGGATGGAGGGAGGGAGGGAGGGAAAGAAGGAAAGAGTGTTATAAGTATTGGTCAGGAGAAGCTATATTTCTGTTTGCAATTGACATGATTATTAGGAATCTTGAATAAATTTAAATCTCATTAGAAATAATAAGAGAATTCATTAAGATGGCTAGCTACAAAATGTATCAGATCCAATAGCTTTCCTGGTTAGCACTTGTAGGGATTTAAATTAAGTTTGCCCAACAGTGTACTGAAAGCATGTCTGAGAGGTAAAAAAAGATGGCATCAGAATCCAAGAAGAACAGGGAATGAAAGCTCACAGGCCTGAGGAAAGTGGAGGGGGAGGCCTACAAGAAAGGACTCCGCACCCCATGGGTTAGCCCTCTGAATGCAGTAATATTCGCTCCTCCATCATTTCTGACAACACAGTATGACATTGTGATTATTTCCCATATTAATATAGATAAATAAGAATTATATAGCTAAGTAACTTCCATCTTAAACTTTATTACATAGTGTGAATTCAAATCTTGAACTCTGCCCTTGTTGTTGTTGTTAGGTGCCATCGAGTCAAGTCTGACTCATAGCGACCCTATGTACAGCAGATCGAAACACTTGCCGATTCTGCGCCAGGCAAACGATCTTATTTATGTTTAAGCCCATTGTTGCAGACACTGTGTCAATCCATCTGGTGGAGGGTTTTCCTCTTTTGCGTTGACCTGCCACTCTTCCAAACATGATGTCCTTCTCCAGGGATTGTTCTCTCCTGACTACATGTCCGAAATA
>VMDO01012654.1:0-61348 GCA_007922755.1 Pedetes capensis | reverse complement strand
TTGGTTTGGGACTGGGCTGTCAGGTCCTTCTCCGTAGCCTACGGTACCCAGTACTCACAGGTAGTCTCTCATCCAAGGACTAAGCAGGTCCAACCATGCTTAGTTTTTAAGATCTCACAGGATCAGATGCCAGGGTGGGACAGCTATAGGCAAGAGATGGGTTGTTGTTGTTGTTGTTAGGTGCCGTCGAGTCGGTATCTGACTCATAGCGACCCTCATAGGGTTTTCAATGGCTGACTGTTTCGGGATTGCCTTGGGAGTGGATTGCCAGGCCCTTCTCCCATTTTTGCGGTGCTGGTAATTGAACTCGGGACCTCAGGGACTGTAGAATGGCGCTCTACCCACTGAGCTAAATCCCAGCCCGATTCAGGTTCCTTAGTACTGTGGTTACAGGCATGCACCACCCGACCTGGGTAAAGCGGTACCAGAGGAGGGGGCAGTCAATCCCAGGTCCTTGTGCATACTTTGCAAGTGCTGTCCCAGTGAGCCACACCTCCAGCCATTTCTTTATTTTTTATTTTGAGACAGACTCTTGCTAATTCCTACTGAATGCCTCAGGTCTCGCACTTGCAATCCTCCTGCCTCTGCCTCCTGAGTCGCTGGGATTACAGGTGCGCCACTGTGCCCAGCCTTTTTGTGCTTTCTATTTATCATACGTCCCCTTTCCCTCCAGGTCTCCCCTCACCTTTGTACCTCTTATTAGATTGAATTTTCTTTATATCCATTTTTTTCCCTTTTAACTAGTATGGAATTTACAGCTAGCATTCTAATTATTTTCTTTTTGTGGTTACCCTTTGTTGTAAACATTTTATTCAAATATAATGTGTGCTTTTTTCTGCAGCTCTGTAATTTTAAGGAAGCTAAGGTAGCATTGCCTGCCGGCATACCAATGTGGTAACTGATCCCATCAGATCTCAGAAGCTAAGCAGGATCAGGCCTGGTTAGTCCTTGGATGGGGGACTGCCTGGGAACACCAGGTGCTGTAGGTTTGGGAGAAGAACCCAGAAACCCACTTCCAAAAAAATAAAAAATCCATCACTGAAGTCTATGAAGAGCAGTGAAGTACAACAATAGGGTTTTACCTGTTGTACATAGGGTCGCTATGAGTCAGACCCTAGCTTGATGGCACCTAACAACAACAACAACAAGGCAGCATTGGCCGAGGCCCTGACCTCATCCTCAGCTGGCAGCTGGCACTGAGCTGGGCAATGCTGTCCTTGAGTTCACTTGGTTTCTGAGCTCTCTTGCCTGGACTCTGCCCTGGTGCTGCCCAACCACGAGGTGACCTTTCCAGAGGCTCAGGCCAATGCCCTCATTAAAGCACTTGCTGTCAGTGTGGAATGTCTGCCACTTGGCCTGTGTTCAGAGGCCCTGGTCAGTGCCAACATCGCCAGGCTCATCTGCTGGGTGGGGGCGGGAGGCCCTGCGGATGGGGCGGCTTCAGGGGGAGGCTCCGCCCTCTCCACCTCTCCTGAGCAGTGCAGAAGCAGAAAGGGGGAGCGGGGATCTGAGGATGACATTGGCTTTGGCCTCTTAGACTAAGCCCCTTTGGGAACGTGGTCAATGAAAAGTTGAGAACTCAGGCCAGGCAGAGTGGTGCGTGCCTGTAATCCCAGCACTCAGGAGGCTGAGGCAGGATGATCAGGCGTTCCGGGCCAGCCTGGGGCTAAGCGGTGAGACCCTGTCGCAAAACAAACTAACAAACAAAGCCCAAACAAACAAAAAACAGTAAGAAAAAAAAAAGGCTGCACTCTTAAAGAATGTAATATGTAATATATAAAGCCTGCAACCATGCCACTGTGGTGTCTGATCCCATCAGATCTCAGAAGCTAAGCAGAGTGGGGCCTGGTTAGTCCTTGAATGGGAGACCACCTGGGAACACCAGGTGCTGTAGGCTTGGGAGAAGGACCCGGAAACCTACTCCCAAAACACAATCAGCCATTGAAAACCCAATGAATAGCAGAAAAGCACTAACAATACTGTTTTGCCTGTTGTACGTAGGGTCACCATGAGCCAGACACCAACTCAATGGCACCTGACACAAACACGTAATATATAAAGATGAGCACATATGTTATAGAGGTACAGTCAATCAACTTTCATAAGCAGAACAAACCCCTGACCTACTATCGAGATGAAGAAACTTATATAGGTATGTGTGTGTGTGTGTAAGGGGTTGAATCCAAGGCATCCTGCATGTTAAGCACATGCTTTACCACTAAGCTACAACCTCTAGCCTCAACTAGCTGGATTGGCATAGTGGCTGCACCAATGGACTAAAACACATATTTTGGAAACAAAATCTATGTATCCCAGGCTGGCCTCGATCTCTCCATCCTCCCGCCTCAACCTCCTTAGTGTTGGAATCACAGCCATGCTTCACATCCCTGGCTGAGAACACATTTTTATTAGCATTTCAGATGTCCCCTTATGGCCCTTTTCAGTCACCTTTTGTAGGGAACTTCTTGACTTAAAGCATCACTAATTAGTCCAATCAGTTTTATCCTTTACATAAAGGGAATCATGTGGAAAGGCCCTTACATCTGGCTTCTTTTGCTCAGTATTATCCCCGGACAACCCATGTGTCTGTCAGTTTGTCATGCTGTGGGGGCTTGTGTGCTGCTATGATGCTAAAAGCTATGCCACTGGTATTTCAGATACCAGCAAGGCCACCCACAGTGGACGGGTTTCAGCTGAGATTTTAGACTAAGACAGATTAGGGAGAAGGACCCAGCAGCTCACTCCTGAAATAATTAGCCATTGAAAACTCTATGGATAGCAGAGAGCTACTGTCTGATATTTTGCCAGAGAATGAGCCCTGCAGTCTGAAAGGCATTCAAGAAATGACTGGGGAGATGTTTCCTCAAAGTAGAGTCAATCTTAATGATAAGAATGTAGTAAAGCCCCTGGGACCTCCTTTTGCTTATGTGGCACAACTCAAAATGAGAAGAAACACAGTGGCTGCAACAATGGACTCAAATATAAAAAGACTGTGCACATGGCACAGGGTTGGGTAGTTCTTCGTTCTGCTGTCCACAGGGTTGTTATGAGTCTGATATGACTCCACGGCACCCAATAATAATAACAATGGCTGGCTAGCATAATAGGTAAGAAGAGCATGGGCTCTGGAGCCAGACTGCATCATGTGAGTGACTTAAATTTACTTCTGTGCCTCAGTTTACTTCTCTGTACAATAAGGATAAGAGCAGCACCTAACTCATGAGGTTATTGTAAGGATGAAATCCATTGAAAACTGTAAAGTGCTCAGAACTGTGGTTGACTGGTTGGGAGCCCTCAGCCCACAGTGACTGTCACAATCTCTGTGGCCATTGACAGCTTTTCAGCTCTTGTCCACATGGTTACACTTTTGCTTTTATAGCAGATCTGTAAGGGAGGCAGCCATATCCATCCCCATTCTTCAAATTATATGGGAAGTTGGGTAAAACCCTGAGAAGAGTCCCACACCCCTGTCTCCCCCTGAACCCTAGATATCCTGAGACTTTGACTGACAGCTGAATTTGGCTTAGTTGCTGAGTGCAGAGTGGGCCTTCTAAAATCCAGGGTGGGGATGAGCAATGTGGGTTTGGCCACGCGAGATCTGGGGAGGTGGAAGGAGATCCCTCTCATTCTCTCTGGTGCTGTTTGCAGCCACACCCAGCTTCTCTGTTGTTGTTGTTGTTGTTGTTGTTGTTAGGTGCCGTCGAGTCGGTATCTGACTCATAGTGACCCTACACACAACAGGCGAAACACTATTGTCAGTGCTTCTCTGCTGTTCATAGGGTTTTCAATGGCAAGCTGATTTTTGAGAGTGGGTTTCTGGGTCCTTCTCCCAAGCCTACAGCACCTGGTGTTCCCAGGCGGTTTCCCATCCAAGGACTAACCAGGCCCTACCCCATTTACCTTCCAAGATCTGATGGCATTGGATGCCACAGGGCTATGGATGCCAGCAGCTTCTCTGTTAGCCTTGGGATCATAGGGGTTCATCTTCACATTCCGTCTTCTTGGTCATCTGTCCATGTGTGTGGCAGTCTGACAGCCTCCGTCTCTCCCCCTGCAGGAGCTCTATTACCTCCAAACCAAACCAACCTAAAACAAGTTCATTCCACCTTCTGCTTCCTCACAAGCCGGGACTGGAAGGATTGAGAATCACTGGGTGGAAAAAAAACCTCCCCTTCTTAGGAGACCTGTTGCCATGGAGAAGATGTTGGCGTCGTCTGTAAACACGAGTACAGGACCAATTTCAGATGTTCAATGTTTGTGTGTCCCTTTTGTCTTAAGATTTGGGGAGTCAGAGATTCTCAGATTCTTATTCTAGTGATAAAGTTTTGGTTCTACATATCAAGGGGTTCCTCACAGTGAAGAATTACAAAATGATGGCATTTGCTAAATACCCCAGCTCAGCGATGCAGGGGAGATGAAGACAGCTCTGCACGCAGGCTGTTCCTCTCTTCCTCCTGGTCATTGTGCTCCTGGGCTGTAGACTATGGGAGGGAGAGAGTCGGAGTTTTGCAGAGTAATGGACTCATAAAATACCTGTTCCTGTGAGTAACAGAGTGAGAATCGTGGACACTTTCACCCTTTGATGCAATCAATTCTAAAATCTTGGAATTTTAGAATTCTATTTTACAATCAACACCCATGGAAGCAGCAGTCAAGAAATCAAGAAGTATTGCATTGGGAAAAGCTGTTGCAAAAGACCTCTTTGAAGTGTTTAAAAGTAAACAGGTCACCTTAAAGATAATAGTGCGCCTGACTCATGCCATGGTATTTTCAATTGCATCATGTGGTTGTGAAAGCTGGACCTTGAAGAAGGGAGATAGGAGAAGAATTGATGCTTTTGAATTATGGTGCTGGAGACAAATATTGAATAGACCATTTACTGTCAAAGGAACCAATGGACCCATCCTAGAAGAAGTGCAACCAGAGTGCTCCTTGGAAGTAAGGAAGGCTAGTGTGCATCTTAGGTATTTTGGACATGTAGCCAGGAGGAGAAGGCTATCATGTTTGAGAGAGTGGTGGGTCAATGGTATAAAGGAAGAACCTCAACTAGCTGGATTGGCATAGTGGCTGCACCAATGGACTAAAACATTAAAAAGATCATGTGCCTGGCACAGTGTCGGAAAGTGTTTCCACCTGACTCCATGGCACCTACCAACAACAACAAACTCCTCAATCCACTGGAACACAAACTTCACAAGGGTTTAGAAATTTTGTATGAATTTTGGTCTGTGAATTTCAAACTGCCTAAGGCAAAAGAACCAATAGACCTGTCCTGAAAGAAGTGCAACCAGAGTTCTCCTTGGAAGTAAGGAAGGCTAGACTGCACCTTACATAGTTTGGACATGTTGTCAGGAGAAACCAATTGCTGGAGAAGGATATCATGTTTGGGAGAGTAGCGGGTCAATGGAAAACAGGAAGACCCTCAACTAGCTGGACTGACACAGCGGCTGCACCAATGGGCTTAAACAAAAAAGATCATGTGCCTGGCACAGTGTTGGGGAGTGTTTCCACCCAACTTCACAGTATTTAATAACAACAACAGCAAACTCCTCAATCCACTAGAACACAAACTTCACAAGGGTTTGGTATTTTTGTATGAATTTTGGCCTGTGAATTTTGAATTGCCTAAGCTTTATTTGTGGTTAGGTCGAGTTGTGTACAACTCATAGCCACCATCATAGGGTACTCAATGGGTGATTGTTTCGAGATTGCTTCAGGAGTGGATTTCCACATCCTTCTCCTGCTTTTGCAGTGCTGGGGATTGAACCCAGGGCCTCTGAGACCACACACTGGCACCCTACCTGCTGAGCTAAACCCCTACTTGGCACCCAATTCCCTGAGATCTTGGATGCTAAGCATGGTTGGGCTTGGTTTGACCTTGGATGAGTGACTGCCTGGGAACACCAGGTGCTATAGTCTTGGGGGAAGGACCCAGCAGCACACTCCTGAAGCAATCAACCATTGAAAACCCTATGAATAGCAGAGAAGCACTGTTCAGAACCCATGGCAGGATACCCATTCATGCACACCCCAAGGAGAATATGCAATCAAACCCTGACCTGTCCATCTGGGTACCAGTGCACGGACAGAAGGTGCCAAAAATGTATGTAAGTTTTAAGACAAGAAAGAACTGTATTAAAATCATAATAATCTATACTGAAAACAAAAAGGTGAATCCAAGTCGCCTTTGACTTCTGCCACTATCAGAGGTGCTCAAAACAGTCACCATAGCAGAAGCTGTGGAACTGTTGCTGTGCGAGGCCACTGATCTCCCCATGTGCACATCACACAGGGAACCCCACGTGGCATGTTTATCATGAGCACATGCAGTTGTGAGGTGTGTTGGAGGTTCTATTGCCCACGCTCGCCTCCCTTGGCATGGGGAAAGGGGAACCAGGAGGAAAAGAGGATTGAGAGCCACAGGTGGTTATAGTGAGCAGGGCTTGTCAGAAAAAACAACAACAACAAAACCAACAAGCACTGGAACGAGATTTCAAGTTAAAGTGACAGTCTTTATTTTCTACTGGTTATCGACTATCAACTGTTGGTGGGAAGCAAACAAAGAATAATGAGGCTCCGGGAAAATTGGGCAAAAAATGCCTGCCAGCTCCAATTTAGGAGCCAACAAGGGACCTAGCAGAGCCAACCGACCAACAAGGGCCAAGGGCTTGAAAGGTTTAATCAGGGGTGTCATCAGGCAAAGTCCCCAAGCCATCCAATCTGGGATTGCCAACACACTCTGTCGACCACTAGTCAGCTCACATGTGTGGGTTCCCAGCTCTTTCTCTCTGGGCACCCTTCTCTGTCCATTCAGGGGCTCTGTTCTGGTTACTCTTATTTTCATTTTTCTTCACCACTATTGCTTTTCTCAATGTTCAAAATCAAATTTTCAGTCTCATTTACCTTGTGTGATTTCTTGAACTCAGTTCTTTGATGTGTTGAACCATGGAGCTGGTATTGGGGAGACTACACACGAGAACCAAGGAACACCCTGGTACCTTCTCTGGTAACCATTGTGCTTCGACAGGGTTCTCAAATTTCAAATACCACTTCAAAATGGGCTGTTGTTGTTGTTGTTGTTGTTAGGTGCCATTGAGTCGGTGTCCAACTCCTGGCAACCCTACGTACAACAGACAAATTGCTATTGTCAGTGCTTCTTTGATGTTCATAGGGTTCTCATTAAAAAGATCATACACTATGATCAAGTTAGTTTCATCCAGGGATGAAAGTGTGGTTCAACATATGCAGAACAATAAATGAAACACCACATGTAAATAGACATAAACATATGAATCCCATGATTTTGTCAATAGATGCAGAAAAGGCATTTGAGAAATTCAACATCCTTTCATGATTAAAATCCTTGAATAAACTGGCAATTGGAGGAACATACATCAACATAATAAAGGCAATATCTTAAAAAAAACCCACAGCCAACATTACACTGAATAGGAGAAAACTGAAACCATTTCCTCTAAAATCAGGAAAGAGACAATGATGTCCCATCTCCACCACTATTCAATATAGTAATGAATTATTAGAAATAGCAGTAAGGCAAGGGAAAGAAATAAAAGGGATACAAAAAGGAAAAGAAGTCAAATTATCCTTATCTTCACATGATATGATCATATACATAAAGGCTCTAAAGAGTCCCTCTGAAAATCCTTAGAGCTGATAAACACTTTCAGCGAAGTAGCATGATACAAAATCAGCATATAACATAAGTAGCTTTTATGCATACAAAAATAACCCAGCTGAGAAAGAAACCAGGGAAATAATCTCATTGAATTCACAATAGCTTCAAAAAGAATAAAATATCTAGGAATAAACCTAACCAAGGAAGTGAACATCTTCTGCAATGGACACTTTAAAATACTGGGTAAAGAAATTGAAGAAGACACCAGAAGATGGAAAGACTTCCTATACTTGTGGATTGGAAGAATTAATATTGTGAAAATAGCTGTATAACCAAAAGCAATCTACAGATTTAATGCAATACCCATCAAAATCCAAATGATATTCTTCACAGAAATAGAAAAAAAAATCCTAAAATTCATATGGGGACTACAGATGTACCACTGTGGCATCTGACCTTGTCAGATCTCTGAAGCAAAGCAAGATCAGGCCTGGTTAGTACTTGGATGTGAGACCACCTGGGAACACCAGGTGCTGTAGGCTTGGGAGAAGGACTCGGTATCCTGCTCCCAAATAAACAATCAGCCATGAAAAACCCTATGAATGGCAGAGAAGAGTGGGGCATCACCCTGCTGCTGGACTTGCTCCGGCCAAGTGCGGGAACCAGCCACCAAAGACCCATCGTCTGGTGAGAGGGAGCTGAGCACCCAAGAGCCATGCTGCCTGGAAAAGAGGCTTATGCCCACAGCTGCTCTGAGAAGCCTTGAGAAAGGCAGGCTCAGAGGCTTATGCCCACGGCAGCTCCTTGCTTCTTTCTTCTCAGTGAAGACACCGATTCCAAGTGCTCTGCTCCAACAGCTCTATTGTTTCGTCTGTCCCGGTCGATGGAATGGACCCCGACTGCTCCATGTACCACCCTTATATACTCTCCACTGGCTAGCTGGGGACTAATCAGAGGCAGTCACCCCATACGGGTCTCAGCCAACCAGGGGGATATGCAAATTTGGTTTTGTAAAAGTAGCCAATCAGGGATGGTTCCCGAATGGTCCAATCAGGAGCCATTTGGTGGTTTGGAAACAGCCAATTGGTGTTGAGGGGTCTGAGGAAAGGGATTGGATGCCAGTGCCATCGTTGGAAGCTCACTGCCCAGGGGTTCCCAGATGTAGGGCAAAGGTTACTGCCTAGGGAACAAGCCTCAGACCTCTAAGTGGGCCTAGATAGGTCCCAGGGCAAACTGACTCTCTAGGCAGTGCCCTACAGAGAAGCATTAACAATACTATTTCATCTGTTGTACATAGTGTCGCTATGAGTCGGGCACCAACTCAATGACACCTAACAACAACAACAACAGCAACAAAATTCACATGGAAGCACTAAAAACAATGAATCACTAAAGCAATCCTGAGCAGAAAGAGCAATGCACAGGGCATCACAATACTTGATTTCAAATTATACTACAGAGCCATCGTAATAAAAACTGCATGGTACTGGCACAAAACCCAACATGTAGACCAATGGAACAGAATAGAGGATCAAGAAATCAACCTATGCAGCTCTAGCCACCTGATGTTCAACAAAAATGCCAAATATATAAGCTGAAGAAAAGGCAGGCTCTTCAACAAAGGATACTGGGAGAATTGGATATCCTCATGTAGCAGACTGAATCTAGGGGTGTGTGGGTGTGTGACATTGTACAAAAATCAACTCAAAATGGATAAAACACGTTAATGTAAGACCTGAAACTTTGAAACTGCTAGAGCAAATAATAGGGAAACACCTCAACACATAGGCATAGGCAAGGAATTTCTAAATAAGACCCCAATAGTGCAGGAAACAATCACGAGAATTGACAAATGGGATTACATGAAATTAAAACGGTTTTGCAGACCAAAGGGCACTATAACCAGATGAAAAGACGGCCTACAGAATGAGAGAAAATCTTTGCAAGCTATATATCAGACAGGGGATTAATAGCTAAAATATATGAAGAGCTCAAAAAATTAAGCACCAAAAAAGCAAAGTATCCAATCAAAGAATGGGCAAATGAATTAAACAGAGAGTTCACAAAAGAAGAAATAAAAATGCCCAAGTGATCCTCCTGCCTCTGCTCCTGAGTCAATCACTAGGATTATGGATGTGAGCCACCTCAGATGGCTAAATTTTTTTATATGGGCACTCATGGCTATGAATTTCCCTCATGGAACTGCTTACATCGTATCCCAAATGTTTTGGTAGGTTGTGTTCTCATTTTCATTCAATTGTAGGAACTTTTTAACATTCTTTGTGATTTCTTCAATGACTCATTGATCATTCAAAAGTGTGTTGTGTAATTTCCATGTATCCCCGACATTCTTGTAGTTCTTTTTACTATTGAATTCTAGTTTTATTCCACTGTGATCTGATAAGATACAAGGAATGATTTCAACTTTTTTGTTTGTTGAGGCTACTTTTGTGAACTAAAATGTGGTCTTTTTTAGAAAATGTTCCACGTGGTGCTGAGAAGAATGTGCATTCTGCATTTCTTGGATGGAATATTCTGTAGACATGTTAAATCCAATTGGTCTATGGTGTTGATTAAGTCCATGGTTTCTTTGTTAACTTTTTATTTTGGTGATCTCTCCAGTGAGGACAGTAGGGTATTTAGGTCTGTAATTTTTACTGTGTCTGACCTATGTATTCCTTTATGTCCAGTAATATTCATTTTATGAAGTGCACCAGTGTGCAGTGCATAGATACTATCATTATGTCCTCTTGGTTGTTTCCTTTATTAATATGTCCCTTCTGATTAATTTAGGATGGAAGTCATTTTTGTCAGATATTAGTATAGCTACTGTTGCTTTTTTTCCCCCTTCCCCATGTTTGGTATATCATTTTCCAACCTTTTCTTTTCAGTCTATGTGCTTTCTTTTGAATGAGGTGACTCACTTGGATGCCACAAATAGAAGGATCTCCTTTGTTCACCCAATTGACTAATAGGCATCTTTTAAATGGAGAGTTAAGACCATTTACATTTTTGTTTCTTGTTTTTCTAGTAGATTTGACTGTCACATGTTCTGTACTTTATCTTCTGTTCATATTAAGATTTTGCTGGTTTATTAAGTTGGACATCCTTGCTTCTTTCTTAGCTTTTGTTTGTTCAAACATTTCTCTCATGTATTGTACCATTCATGTAGTCTTACATATGGTTTTGTCCTTCTTCTTCTATTTGCAGGATTTCCTTGAGCATCCTTTGCAATACTGGTTTTGTGGTCATGAATTGCTTTAGTTTGAATTTATCTTGGAAGGTTTTTATTTTCCCATCTATTTCAAAGGCTAGTTTTGAAGGATGTAGTATTCTTGGTTGGTAGTTTTTACCTTCAAGACTTGAAATATATCATTCCATGCTGTCTTTTTACAGTCACTGTTAAGAGGTCAGATGTTATTCTGATAGTTTTGCCTTTGTAAATGAGCTAATGTTTTTCTCTTGCAGCCTTAAATTTGTTTCTTTGCTTTGTAGTTTTAGCCTTCCAACTATAATGTGATGTGGAGAGTATCTGTTCTGGTCCAATCTACTTGGAGTTCTAGACACCTCTATTGTTTGTGTGTCTATTTCTTCCCCTAGACTTGGGAAGTTTTCAGCTATTATTTCATTGAATAAGTTTTCTATGTCTCTAGTTTTAGTTTCAGTTCCTCCATGTACATCCTGGACTCTTAGGTATGTCACTCTATCTTGTCCCATACTTCTTAAAAGATGTGGTCATATTCCTTTATTTTTTTCCCTCCTACTTGGTGTCTGAGTGGATTATTTCTTCTTCTTTGTCTTCTGTCCCTGATATTCTATCATTTGCCTGATCCAATCTGCTTGTGTTATTTTCTACTGTGATTTTTTTATTGTTTTTCAAGTTCTAGAATTTCTAAAATTTGAATTTTAGAATTGTTTGATTTTTTCAAGATCTTAATTTCTTTGCTGAATTTTTCTTCTAAGTTAGATTTTTTTGTGAAATGTTCCAATTGTATTCATCTGTTTAGTTGTGTTTTCTTTGAGGTCACTTATCATTTTTATAAGTATATTTTAAATTCTTTGGCATTTCGAGCACTTTGGTATCTTTGATTTCAATTATTGTAAGGTTATGGTGGTTTGGGAGATTCTTATCTTCTTGCTTTTTCATATTTCTTGTGTTTCTAATTTGGGTTTGGGGCATTTCTTAGTATTAATATCACTTCCTGATTTACTTGGGGGGTCTTCTTGATGAATAGCCTTCTTCTGAGATCTTATTATCCTGTATTACTCAGCAAGGATAAAGCAATCTGATCTTGTAGTAATAGTTTTGGCCAAAATCACATTCATAATTCCAGTTAATCTAATTTGAAGTCAGGTAGTACCAAAGAAATTACCTATAATTCCAAGCAGTGTGATGCATGACTGTAATCCCAGTGACTCAGGATTCAAAGGCAGGCAGTTTACGTAATTTCACGAGACTCTGGTTCAAATTTTTTTAAAATGGCTCAGGGTGCCATCTAGTGGTAGAGCACTCGCCAGTTATGCGTGAGGCCCTGTGTTCAACCCCCAAGTACCACAAAGTAAATAAATAAATAAATAAATAAATAAATAAATAACCTATAGGAGGGAACGGTAGTGAGGAGTAAGTTTGGGGGTTAGATGTTGATAGCAGTAAAAATACCAATAGCAGAGAAATGGAAGACAGAGGGAGATGTGGGGAAGGAGGAAGGGAAAGAACTTTATGTATGAGTAAGAAGAGGAGGGACCAAGGAGAGTGTTAGAGACTGGGAAAGAAAAGAACAGGAAAAATTATATATCTGCTTATATGTTGTTGTTGTTGTTGTTAGGTGCCGTCGAGTTGGTATCCAACTCATAGTGACCCTCATAGGGTTTTCAATGGCTGACTGTTTTGGGATTGTCTTGGGAGTGGATTGCCAGGTCCTTCTCCCATTTTTGCAGTGCTGCGAATTGAACTCGGGACCTCAGAGACTGCAGTGCAGCGCTCTGCCAACTGAGTTAAATCCCAGCCCTATCTGCTTATATACTGTATTAAAAATGTGTTTAAGGTTATACACAAATTGTAAGAGGTAAAACCTATACAGGTATATGTTGTTGTTGTTGTTGTTGTTGTTGTTGTTGTTAGGTGCAGGTATATAGGTACCCTTTTATCTCTTTTCCTTTTTCCTTCTTTGTTTTTTTCATTACTGGGGGTTGAACCAATGGTCTGACACTTGCATGCTTTGCAAGTGCTATACCACTGAGATGCATCCCCTGTCCATTTTTTACTTTTTATTTTGAGACAGGGTCTCACTAAGTTATGCTGGCTGCCTCTAGCCTTGAACTTGCAATCCTCCTGCCTCCACCTCCTAGTTGCTGGGATGGAAGATGTGAGCCACCACGTCTGGCTCTCTTTCCTTCTTTTTTAAACAAATAGATTTGGAAAGCATTGAAAATATTACAACCAAATAACTAAGGATAACCTAAAAGGGAGATAATGGTTAAAGTTTTAATAAAGGAAAAGGTGCCATTGAGTCAGTCCAACTAATAGTGGCCCTCACAGGGTTTTCAATGGCTGATTGATTCAAGATTACTTTGGGTGTAGACTGGCATGTCCTTCTCCCATTTTTGTGGTGTTAGGGATTGAACTGAGGGCCTCACAAAGCACAGAATGGTACTCTACCACATGAGCTAAACCCCAGCCCAAGGAGAATAAAATCTAAAGACAGGGGGAAAAAAGATATAATTTTTTAAAACTAAAAATAACAAAACTCAAATAGAATAGAGCCAGGCACAGTGGGGCATGCCTGTAATCTCAGCGAATCAAGAGGCAGAGACAGGAGGATCACAAGTTCGAGACCAGAGGCAGCATGCATAATTTAGCGAGAGGTTGTCTCAGAAAACTAAAAAAATGGGCTGAGAGTGCAGTTCAGTGGTACAGCACTTGCAAAGCATGCAAGCACAAAGCCCTGGGCTCAACTCCCAGCACCACAAAAAAAGTTTTTAATTAATTAAAATAAATAAAAAACTAAAAATAACAAAAATCAAATAGAATAATAAAAACAGCACACAGAACTATCCACAGCAGTCTCTCCTAAGACTCTGGGAGTCTTTCAAGAAGAGCCTTCCCAGGAAGTCCCTCCTGCCAGCCAGCTGCCTTCCCATAGAATTCATAGCAGCTGAAACCACCACCACTGCTAAGAACAGTCTTACAAATTGCAGGACCTCCAGTTCGCCCCACTTTGCTTTGTAGTTTTAGCCTTCCAACTATAATGTGACATAGAGAGTATTTGTTCTGGTCCAATCTATTTGGCATTCTGGATGCCTCTATTGTTTGAGTGTCTATTGCTTCCCCTAGGTTTGGGAAATTTTTAGCTGTCATTACATTGAATAGGTTTTTTATGCCACTAGTTTTAGTTTCAGCTCCTCCCTGTACATCCTGGATTCTTAGCCACTTCATCTTGTCTCATACTTCTTTTGTGTGTGGGGGGGTGCTGGGGGTTGAACCCAGGACCTCACGCTTGCATGCTTTAAGGACTGGACCACTGAGTTGCACCCCCAGCCCTTTTTTTTGTTTTGTTTTGTTTTTTTTTTTTACTTTTTGAGACAGGGTCTTGCTAAGTTACATGGACTACCTCTGATCTCAAACTTGTGATCCTCCTGCCTCTGCCTCCCAAGCCACTGGAATTACAGGCATGCACCACCATGCCCAGCTTGTCCCATACTTCTTGAAAGTTGTAGTCATATTCCTTGTCCACACATATTCACTTGTCTGCTTCCCTGAGGCTGCCCTCATGGCCACAAGCACCAGGAAGGTTCAGTTCACTAAGGATGAGCATGTCTCATCAGTTTCCCTGCCTGTTCCTTTTCCCAGTCACACAGGGAGCACACCTTACCACCTTCCCAGCAGCTTGAACCCCTTGTGCTCAGGTAGTGTACCATCTCTGCCACTCTAGTAGAAGTCACGGATGATGTGTCTGCTCTCTGTGGGTAGTCCTCTCCAGACACCCAGTGCCATTGCCTTCTCCATCTTGGAACCAGGCACAGGCCCCAACATTCTCAGGGAGTGCCCATGCAGCTTTCCAGCTCACCAGTGTGCACTCACCCCAGATGTTCAGAAACCACTTCTGTCTGTGCTCTGCTCCATACTTGCCCTTACTCCATGCCAGTCCAGCACACCCATCATAAGTACAACATCCCAACTCCACTGTATGCTCACAGGTCAGTGAACATGGTCTGTGAAAGTGTCTCCATGCTGCTTTGGCTCAGGAGCCCAATGGACTATTGGGAGCCCCTTACTATTGCCAGCTCTCCCGAGTGGTGGATTCCTTCCTTCAATTTGGCAACCTAGGGCCATGGCCAATTCTACTCACCTCTTCATGCTGAGTGGTTCCTCCACTTTCTGCTTGCTATGGGTGGCCCACCAGCTCCCCTATAGTTTCCATAGCTCTGCTGCCACCTTCTGTTCAGAACAGAGTCCACAACTTCTCAAGCCTCTCTCTTTTGTTTCTGCCAGTCACACAGAGGGTGCTTTCCAGCCATCTTCTGAAGTTCCAAATTATTTGTTTTTGTTAGGTGCTATCAAGTTGAATCTGACTCAGAGACCCTAAGTACAGTAGAACAAAACACTACCCAACACTGTACTATACACATGATCTTTTTATGTTTGAGCCCAATGTGGCAGTCACTATGTTTCTTCTCATTTTGAGTTGTGCCACATCAGCAAAAGGAGATCCCAGGGACTTTACTCCATTTCCATAATTAAGGTCAACTTTGAGGAGGCAACTCTTCCCTAGTCATTTCTTTTCTTTTTTTTTTTTTTTTTTTTTTTTTTTTTTTTTTTTTTTTTTTTTTTTTTTTTTTTTTTTTTTTTTTTTTTTTTTTTTTGGCACTGGGTGTTGAACCCAAGGGCCTTGTGCTTGCATGCTCTGCAAGTGCTGGACCACTGAGCTGCACCCTCAGCCCAGTTTTTCACTTTTTGAGACAGAGTCTCACTAAGTTACGCAGACTGCCACTGGTCTCGAACTTGTGATCCTTTTGCCTCTGCCTCCTGAGCCGCTGGGATTACAGGCATGCACCACACGCCTGGCTCCCTAGTCATTTCTTGAATGCCTTCCAGCCTGAGGGACTCATTTTTTGGTACTATATTTGACAGTGCTTCTCTGCTATTCATAGGGTTTTCAATGGCTAATTATTTCAATGGCTAATTATTTCAATGGCTAATTTGGGGAATGGGCTGCCAGGTCCTTCTCCCTAGTCTGGAAGCTCCCTGTCTTAGTCTGGAAGCTCAGCTGAAACCTGTCCACCATGGGGGGCTCTGCTGGTATCTGAAATATCACTGCAATGTTAGGTTGTTGTTGTTAGGTGCCGTCGAGTCGGTATCCGACTCAGAGCGACCCTCTGTACAACAGAGGAAACACTATTGTCAGTGTTTGTCTGCTGTTCATAGGGTTTTCAATGGCAGATTGATTTTTGGGAGGGGGTTGCCAGGTCCTTCTCCCAAGCCTACAGCTTCTGGTGTTCCCAGGTGGTCTCCCATCCAGGTACTAACCAGGCCCGACCCTGCTTAGCTTCTGAGATCTGACGGGATCGGATGCCACAGGGCTACAGCTGCAGGTCATCACTGCAATAGCTTTCAGTATTACAGTATTACAGTAACACAGAAGGCAGGGGTGGGAGGGATGTTTAGGGTGAAGGTAAAAGTAGTTATTGCCCAAAATAAAAAAGGAGACAGATAGGAAAGAAAGAAGGAAGCAGCAAGGGTTAGGTAAAAGAAAGAGAAAAGAAGATCTAGAAAGGAAATGAATGATAGGAAGATGGAGAGGAAAGAACAAAAGATAAAAAACAACTCGATTGCACAATAAAGAGAAAAATGTATAGACAAATTAAATAGACATAAGAACCATAAGAAGTAAAAATCTAACATATTTCATTGAAAACTGAAGTAAAAATTATACTGAGTATTGTTGTTGTTGTTGTTGTTAGGTGTTATCAATTTGGTGTCTGACTCCCAGCGACCCTATATTCTGCAAACAAAACACTATTGTCAGTGCTTCTCTGCTATTCATAGGGTTTTCAATGGCTGGCTGTTTTGGGGGAGTGGGTTGCTGAGTCCTTCTCCCAAGCCTACAGCACCTGGTGTTCCCAGGCAGACTCCTGTCCAAGTATTAATCAGGTCTGACCCTGGTTAGCTTCCAAGATCTGACTGGGTTGGATGCCACAGTAGTACGGCTGCAGGTATATTGTTGTTGTTAGGTGCTGTCAAGTCCGGTCTGACTCATAGTGACCCTTATAGGGTTTTCAATGGCTGATTGTTTCGGGATTGCCTCAGGAGTGGATTGCCACATCCTTCTCCCATCTTTGTGGTGCTAGAAAACAAACCCAGGACCTCAGAGACTGCAGAGCAGCCCTCTACCAACTGAGCTAAATCCCAACCACACTAAGTATAGCAAATATAAAAAGAGATTTATAGGCAGCAAAAGACAAAAAAGAAAGGTAAAAAGAAAACAAATAAAAATTACATTAGAAAAAAAGAGAAATGAAGAAAACAAAATTAATGATGACAAGAGGGAAAAAAGGGAAAAAATAGAGAAAGATCCCAACACCTGTTATATACCTACAATCATAGTGTCTCGGGATGCTGAGGCAAGAGGATCTTGAGCCCCAGGCCAGATGCAGCCTACACAACTCAATGAGAACTTGTCCTAAAATAGAAATAAGAAAAAGATGGGGCATATCACACAGTGGTAGAGCACTTCCTTCATGCAAGTCTCTGAGTTTAATCCCCACCACAGCTGGAGAAAGAAAGAACAAAGTACTGGAGTGTCTTCTGCTTCCTCTAATATTGGAGTCTGTTAGGTGGAGGTAGTGGTAAGTTGAAGATGGAATCTCTCATCTCACCTTGGCTGGGAGCAACCAGTCTCTGAAGTTCTCAAGACATGGAGTTGTCTCCTTTGCCCACGGGTAAAGTCACTCACTGGCCACCTTGCCTGAGCCTCCTGCTATCTGAAGTTCTTAGCTCCTTGGTATCCAACCTTCCCCTCACTGTAACTGCCTGCCACAACAGTGTCACACCCTGGGCTTGTGGCAGGTTCCTGCCAGGCTCCCTACTGATGATTATTCTTCACTTTCAGACCCCCAGTGTAGCTCAATCTCATGCAATGGGTTTGCACTCAAGATGGTGCCCAGTCATGGCCTGCTGAGATACAGAGTATGACAAAATGAATCTCTTCTCCAAGGCTGAAACCCTCAGTCAGTAAGAGCCACTGTCTGATAAATCCACCAAAGAGATCCAAGGAGTACAAGGACTATGGGCATGTCATGGGACTGCCACTATGCCCACCAAGGCCATCCAGCTTACCTTTTTAGGTGAGGGCTCCATTCCCCTGCCCTGCCAGGGAGAAGCAGCTAGAGATGTGTCCTACTCACTCCCTCTTGCTGCTCAGCTCCATTCTATGTTCTGGGATGATCCTATTACCTCCTTTGTGATTCCTGTCCTTTGGAATAGAGTCTACACCTTCCTATTTGGACTACTTTGTTTTACTGCATCACACTGAGGCTACCTTTAATCTGCCATCTTAATTGGAGTCTGTCATTCTTTTAGTATCTTATACTTTCCTTTATGTCTTCTTTCATATACTTCTATTTTAAGAATATTGTTTTAGTTCACAGAATTTTACACATTTCACAATGAATACACATATTAAAATAGCATGAGGTATACCATGCATATACATACTTTTTATTTTTCCATTACATGAAAATTTTGTGTCTGCTGTTTTAAATTCTGCATACTTATGGATTTTTTCTTCTTCACTTCTGTTATTGATTAGCAGCTTTGTTCCATTATGGTCAGAAAAGATATTTGTTTGAATTCAGTACTTTTAAATGTAATGAGTCTTACTTTGTGACGTAGTGTATAGCCTAACCTAGAGAATGCTCTATGTGCTGTTGAGAAGAAGGTGTATTGTGTTGTTGTTGCCCCAGGTCAACTTAAGTGTCTATACTCTTGCAACAGACCTCAGGATGATACTGAAAGAGGACAGTTATGGATTTATCTCAGCTGAGTCATTGCTCTTGGCATTTTCTGTGTGCATTATTCTGCAAGAGGGCTGCCTCTTGGGGGCAGATAGTCTAGCAAGAGATGAAGAAAGGAAGAGGGGAAAGTACTATAATAGTGCATATACCCAGAATACTAGGGCTGTAGGACTCTTTAACAAGTTCCTCTTTTTCCTTGAGTCTGAACTTATTCGGGTACATTAAGAGGTTTTGTCTGAAATATCAGTGCTAATCAATCATGTACCTCCCTATGGTACTTTGTGAGGGACTCTAGAACTTGAAAGAGAGCAAGGATTAGCACAGCTTGCCAAGAGTGACAGAAATCCAGCAAACTAAACCATGACAGGGCTTTTAGAGCTAAGATTATTTGGTTAATTAGTCATGAAATAAAGAATCATTTACTAAATGTTGAAAGTGTGCCCACAGCTGGAAAATTACAGATCAAAATATAGACAAAGACCTAGTCCTTGTGAAGTTTATATTCCAGTGGATTGAAGACATTATATTACAGCTCTGTGATTCTAAAAGAGATTGCATCTAAGGGTCAATGTCACCACATCACTCAGTCTGTTGCCCACTGAAATAGTGAGAGGCTACAGTAATGACATCTCCAGATCTCCCATTCACATCATCTATAGCTCAGGAACCATGAGGAAGAGTGGGACAGCCCAGCCTAGAGATGTCTCCCAAGGCTCCACATCCTGATATCTGAGGTCAGCCAGTGGGGCCCTGGGGAGTTCCCTGCTGTACAGACATTGAACTATGTGAATGGTGGGAATAGCTAGGGGATCTTCCTTGACAAATCCAACTTTACTCCAGTCTTGAGGCAGGTGATGACCAATCACAGAAGCACAAACAGAATCACAAGGGAAGGGTGAAATAGACACAGCAAAGTAGGAAGAAGGAATCTGAGGGAGAAGGCAAAGAAAGCAAGACAGACACTGGAAGAAGACGGAAGCAGGAAGGGAGGGCAGGAAGGAGACAGGAAGACACAGAAATGACAAGAATTAAGAGGAAAGGGAGAAGAGAAGAGGTCTCATCACACTCTCTTTGGTGTCTCCTGTGGCTGCATTCTGTTAGTCTCATTCTCTGCTCTCTATCTCTGCCTTTCTATCCCTGTTTAAGCCTCTTCCTGTCCATGCACGTCTACTGGTCTTTCAATGTCTCTGGCTCTTCCTTTATGGCTTTCTAACTTCTTCATCGTCTCTATCACAATGCACTGGTCTTTTGGAGTTTTTGTTTGTTTTCCATACTGGGGGGCTAAACCCAGGACCTCGTGCATACTTTGCAAGTGCTCTGAGATGCACCCCCAACCCATTTTTTTACTTTTTGTCATGAGGCAGAGTCTGGCTAAGTTATACTGGCTGTCTCTGGCCAGGAACTTGTGATCCTCCTGACTCTGCCTCCCCAGTCACTGGAATTACAGGTGAGTATGCCCTTGTTTAAGGGGCTGGGATTTAGCTCAGTGGGTAGAGCGCTGCGCTGCAGTCTCTGAGGCCCAGAGTTCAATTCCCAGCACCGCAAAAATGGGAGCAGGGCCTGGCAATCCACTCCCAAGGCAATCCCGAAGCACTCAGCCATTGAAAACCCTATGAGGGTCGCTATGAGTTGGATACCGACTCGATGGCACCTAACAAT
Source organism: Pedetes capensis (assembly GCA_007922755.1). NCBI lineage: Eukaryota > Metazoa > Chordata > Mammalia > Rodentia > Pedetidae > Pedetes > Pedetes capensis. The sequence goes on along the minus strand of VMDO01012654.1, from coordinate 41,040 downwards.
AACAACAACATGCCCTTGTTTATGGGAGAAGGACCTAGCAATCCACTCCCAAGGCAATCCCGAAGCACTCAGCCATTGAAAACCCCATGAGGGTTGCTATGAGTCGGATACCGACTCGACGGCACCTAACAACAACAAAAACAACAACATGCCCTTGTTTATTGACTTTCTTTTTCTATATTATTGTCTCTCTATAGGGCTACCTGAGAGATCAACTTACAAAGTACAGATCATAACTCTATGAAAATCCCATAACAAATCCCACTATACGATATACAATTTTTAAAAAATCATACAAGTTTTAAAAAACTATATCTCATAAATGCCTACAATTATAGATATATGCCAATCAAAAAGTTTTTGTATATTGTTTAAATAGATGAAGATGTTAACAATCTGGTTTTAATAATTTCACACACACACTATATATATACATATATATATGTATGTATATATATATTCTGAATTATCATTCTGTATCTATAAATAAGTACAATTTTAAAATGAAAAAATTGGATTGCATTAAATTAAAAAGCTCTTGCACAGCAAAAGATACAATTCTCAGAGAGAAGAGGCAGCCTACAAAATGGGATAAAATCTTTGTCAGCTATACATCAGATGAGGGATTAATATCTAGAATATACAAAGAGCTGAAATAATAAAACACCAAAAAAGCAAAGTGCTGATCAAAAAATGAGCAAAAGAACTGAACAGAGGCTTCTTAAAAGAAGAAATACAAATGGCCAAATGACAAATTTTAAAAATGTTCAACATCCTTAGCCATCAGGGAAACACAAATCAAAACTTCCTTGAGACACCATCTTGCCCCAGTCAGAATGGCTCCCATCAAAAAACAAACAACAACAACAAAAAAAAACAATAACAAATGCTGGCAAGAATGCAGCAAGAAAAGATCCCTTATACACTGCTGGTGGGAAGGCAGATTGGTGCAGCCACTATAGAAAACTGTATGGATGTGCCTCAAAAAACTAAAAACTGAACTACCATATGACCCAACTGTCCCACTCCAGGGTAGATATCCAAATACCTGTTCATCCGTGTTTACTGTGGTATTATTCACAATAGCCAAGATATGGAATCAACCTAGGTATCCATCAACAGATGAGTAGATAAGGAAATTGTGCTATATATACACCATGGAGTTTTATCCAGCCATAAAAGAGGACAAAATTATGGCATTTGCTGGAAAATAGATGGAACTAGAGATATCATTTTAAGTGATGTAAGCCAGACTCAGAAAGATAAACATCAAATGTTTTCTCTCATCTGTAGATGTTAGACTTCAATATATATTCATTATTAAAACATATAGATCATGAAAGTAGAAGGAGCCTAAGTAAGAAAAGATAATAGACTAAAGAAAAGGGGGAGGGGACAAGAAGAAAGGATAATAGGAGAAAAGAAGAAAATATCATATATGTTGCCCTTATGGCAAAATCAGAATGTACATGCATAGATAATACTCACAAAAAAGACATGCAAGTAGAAGGGGGACTATTTGTGGGGGGGAGGGAATAGGGGAGCAGGATCTTGAGAGGCTAAGGGGGAGGTTAACAGGAGCAATGTATAATAAAATGCATGTATGGAAATGTCATAATGAGACCCATTAAGTTGTACATTTAAAATTACCAGTTAAAAATTTTTTAATGAAAAAAAGATCAATTTCTTATTCTTCACTGTAGCAGTTAAGCTTGGCTGTTCTGAGTAGAGTAAGAAAGCTGGGCACAGTGGCTCATGCCTATAATCCCAGCAATTCAGGAGGCGGAGGCAGGAGGATTGAAAGTTCTGAGACCAGAGGCAGTCTGTGTAATTTAGCAAGACCCTGTCTCAAAATTAAAAAGTAAAATAAAGGGCTTGAGGCATAGCTCAATGGTCCAGCACTTGCAAAGCACACAAACTCAAGGCCATGGGTTCAACCCCCAGTACCGCAAAAAAAAGGAAAACAAAACAAACCCTTTTTTTCTCTTTCCCTAAGGAGAATTTTGGGGATATTTAGGCCAGAGAATGTAAAAGCCAGGAATGAGCTTGAAGAAACTCCTATTTGCCTCTTTTATACTACAGATTAAAGATCTACTAACATTAAATGATGTTGTTTGGTTTAGCTCAGTTGGTAGAGCGCTTGCTATCCACTCCCTGAGGACCCAGTTTCAATCCCCAGCACCACAAAAATGAGAGAAGGATCCAGCAATCCCTTCCCAAAGCAATCCTGAAACAATCAGCCAATGAAAACCCGATGAGGGATGCTGTGAGTTGGACCTGACACTACAGCACCTTACAACAACAACAACAATAAATTATTAAAACAGCTCTTAATTATTGAACACATACTTCTATAAACTCATAAGCACTAACTCATATATGCTTCACTGATATCCTAAAAGAAGGTAGCATCATGGCCAACCATAAGTCTCACACAATGAAATCACCTTTTCAGGACTGCACAACAAAGAATACGTAAGGTTAGGATTCCAGCCATAACATTAATATTGCCTACAACTATCCTTCCAGATCAAAATCCATCCATCCACAATGGAGCACTGAGGCCCAATAAAGTGAAGGAATTGTTCTGGGTTGACCACAAGCTCGTTCTAGAAACCTACATCAAGACATTGGCCACGGCAAAAATCCCTGTAAGGAAATACGGACACTCATCCCTCATGCCATATTCCAGAGAGATTAACAAGGTAAAATATACTTCACCCCTCTCTTCCCAAGTAATCCATTCTGATGCTTCTACCCTCTCACTGTAGAGCTCCCTGGAGTATGTTGGGACACACAGGGCCCTTGCTAATGCCACCTTCACTGAGAAACAAATTCTCCAAACTTGTCCTTCCTTCCTAGTTAAGAAACAAGATGGACTAGGAAAGACCAGGCCTTGGGTTAATCCAAGTCAGGCTGCTAACTGTCATGAGGGGATTGATATCAGCCAAACTCATTCTCATCTGCTAGCCCCCAACTCTTCCCTTGCCAAAATCAACAAACAAGGATCCTATCTCCACTTCAGTAACTACCCTTTGTCCCTCCCCACAGGACTCACAGTCCAGAAGCCTAGAGGACTTTGAGCAATAGGCCAACATGAAAAGTGTCAACAGATCCACCTCTACTCTCCAAACCTGGAGGTCCTGAGGCAGGGTGCCAGCCTGGATGGCCCAGCCAACAAAACCTATGCAGTGCCCACCTGGCCCTTCCCACCTGAGTTAAAGCCAATCTCAAGCCTCTAAATCTTACATTCTACCTAATACATCAGAAGATGCTGGGGGCAATTCTGGCCCATCTGGAGCTACTCTTACACACTCCTGAGTGAAGCTGGCCCACTCTCAGCCCTCTTGGCACCAAAGGTAGATCTGGTGATAGCTTTTGCTATAAGGTCAGTGCCAAATCTTTCCCACTGTAGGGCATCCCTGGGGAAACCCTCAATGCCAAACTGATGCCCCTGTCTCCCTGGGCGGAGGAGATACTGACATACCTGCCAGTGTGATTCCTGTGTGTGCCTACTGATGATACTAGTCTTGGTACCTCCTGCTGCTAAGTTGGTGCCCATGCGGTCCCCAGGTTTGCTGGAGCAGCCAATGAGGATGAATAGGAGAGAATTCAAATCCCAGCTCCCTCCCTTGCTACCTCATGGAACTCACCATTACAAAGATTTGAAATATCAGGGACACATCAGCTTCATCTTCCTAGAAGTCTACAAGCTCACAAAGGTCAACCCTCCTTATTATTAAGGAAGAATTTTAGTACAGGAGGACCATAGGATCACTCACCCCTTCTCTACCCCAGCCTCAGCCTTCCAGTGTCTACATCTGAGCTCCACACTGGAAATTACACAAATCTCACCTGGTGGAGTTCATCCTGTTGGGAAGTAATAGTCCCTGAAAAAGCAGGAATCCCACCTGGAGGAGATGTAATGTACCTTCAAATATGGCCTTCTGTTCCTTAAAGCTGCCTTTCCAATGGCAGGGGAAACAACCCAGAAAGGGGAAATGAAAATGCAGAAAAATACAGACAGAAGTTCAAGGATGTTAGCCTAAGGGGCTCTCACAAATGTGCTTGATGCCTACCCTCTGTGTTGTGTCCTGTATGTGTTGTTGTTGTTGTTAGGTGCCATCAAGTCGGTATCCAACTCATAGCCACCCTATGTACAACAGGCGAAACACTATTGTCGGTTCTTCTCTGCTGTTCATAGGGTTTTCAATGCCTGATTGATTTTTGGAAATGGGTTGCCAGGTCCGTCTCCCAAGCCTACAGCACCTGGTGTGCCCAGGCGGTCTCCCATCCAAGGACTAACCAGGCCCGACCCTGCTTAGCTTCTGAGATCTGATGGGGTCAGATGCCACAGGGCTATGGCTGCAGGCTGTCCTGTATATACCCATATATAAAATGGGAAACATTCATAACAACAATAAAAATAATAATAGAGATCACACAAGGTACCTAGTCACCTTCCATAAGAATCTGGAAAGAAACTCAGTGAGGCTCCTTACACATGAGAAGCGTTTCGACAGATGGGACTTTCCACCATGGTGGTGGTGATTACTGTTTCCCAAGACTGCCCAGTGCCTCTCCTGCTGGGACCCTGAGTTAACTCTTCTCCAATTCTGCACAAAGTTCCACTGAAATGTGACAATGGTCCTCCACCCCATTCCCAGCCACACATGGGCACTGAAGGTTCTTGGTTCCATGGCATCCATCTTGGCCTGACTTGGAGGGTCCCAGGAGGACAGGAGGCATTAAGGGATAGCAAGGGGCAAACACAAGCAGGTCCATGGCTAGGCCTGTTTCCTCCAGAATCCTGATGGGCTCCCATATATTTCTCCTCCTTGGAACTCCACATCCATGGTTCTGGGCCCTCTCTCAACCCCAAATCTTCAAAGCCCCAGAATCTCCCCTCCTGACACACTTAAACATATGTCTGTCCTCTCCAAAAGACTCCAAAATTCACACCTGCACAGCCACACAGCCTGTCTCACTCAAATATAATCCAGACATTTGAGTTCTTTCCTAAAGCCCCAAAGCCCACACTTGTGATGTCCCTTCTCTATTTGAGACCCCAAATCTGAAATTCAGCTGCTACCCTGTGCAAATATATCAATGCCTTCAATTACGGAGGTCATTTCCTGCCAAAACCACAATACACAGCCCTGGGTTATTTCTTCCTGACCTGGCACAAATGCAGCCTGGAAGCCTACTATGTGATCATTGATCTAGAGATGCCCCCTCCTCCATTGCCACAGGTGTCACAACAAAGGCTATGTGATGAGTGGGGCTGTAGCTGGGAGGAGAAATAAAACAATTTCACAATCAGGACCAAAGGCCAACTTTATATCCTAGAGAGTACAAAAGCAAATCATCCCAGCCATCACCATCTGACTGCCACCTTCACTGCCACCATGCTGGCCTCAGGGATTTTTCTGGTGGCTCTGCTGGCCTTCCTGAGTGTCTTGGCATTGATGTCTGTCTGGAAGCAGAGGAAGCTCTTGGGGAAGCTGCCTCCAGGACCCACCCCATTGCCCTTCATTGGGAACTACCTGCAGCTGGACACAGAGCAGATGTACAACTCCATCATGAAGGTGCCATGAGCCTGGGAGATGGGTGGAAAGGGGGAGTCTGAGGGTTTTCAACTTTTGGGTGGAGTTTTGTGGAAGGATACTGACTGTGATGAGTCAGGGACTTAGGATGGTGAATTGAAGGTTCAGCAACCAGCTCCAAATATAATCCAGAACCCAGATGTCTGGATTATATTTGGATGAGACAGGCTGTGTGGATGTGCAGGTGTGAATTTTGGAGTCTTTTGGTGAGGACACACATACGTTTAAGAGTGTCAGGAGGGGAGATTCCGGCGTTATGCTTTGAAGATTTGGGGTTGAGAGAGGGTCCAGAACCATGGATGTGGAGTTCCAAGGAGGAGGTATAGATGACCAGATATTGGGATGCTCAGTCCCTCAACCCCTCAAAGCCTGGGAGAAATGAATCAACCACCTCACTTCTGCGTACCTGGTCAGTAAAGGAATGGATCCCCCTAACCTCTTCCTCTGACCCCCATCAGATCGGCGAGCGCTATGGCCCCGTGTTTACCATCCACCTGGGGCAACGCCGGGTCGTGGTGCTATGTGGCTATGACGCCGTGAAGGAGGCTCTGGTGGATCAGGCGGAAGAATTCAGTGGGAGAGGCCAGCAGGCGACCTTTAGCAGGTTCTTCCAAGGCTACGGTGAGGGGGACACCCTGTGGGGATGTGGCCAGGTGGATAGGATAGGGTGGCTTCAGCGTTCGCAGCCTTCCCCTAGGACCTACCCGCCCCATCAAGGCTGGGAAGAGCCTTCCTGTGGGCCTCACTCCTCATCCCTGTTCACTACTGCCTCTCCCTGAGTCTTTCTCTGGACTGTCTTAGAGTTTCTGTACCCACATCTCCCTCCTCTTCTCTCTTCCTCAACTCCCCCCATCTCTATTCTCTGTCATTAGAAGACTCTCCATCTCTTCAAGCCTATTGGGACTCCTCCTTAGGAACCCCGCTCCCATCACTGTATGTGATCTTGTCTTTTTGTCACCCTAACCTTGTGCCTCCCCATACTTCTTTCTGTCTCCCTGTCCCTGCCTTTCTTCTTCTTCCATGGAAACCTCACACGATGCCCCCTTCAGTGTTCCCAGGCCTCTGCCTCCTGGTAACAATCTCTCCTCTTTGCAGCCTCCTCTGTCATGATCTACTTTTCTCTTTTCTCCAGCTAAGTTTAGAACCCTTTGCCATTTTTATATCCACCTCCAGATCTCTGCCATCTCAATACCTTTCCTTCTACCTCTCTTCTCCCCCCTCTGCCTTCCTCCCTTTTGATTCTGTCCATGTATCTCTGTTGCTCCATGTATGCTACTGGCATTTTGGGGGAAAATCCCCAGCTCTGGAAGTCCCAACTGACTAGGCTCAGCCACACACCACAATGTGCCAATTAAAGGGACGAGTAATGGGGCCGAGAAGAGAAAGGAGATCTCATCAGCATGGACAGGTTGGGAAGAACAGATAAACAAGGAGCCCAAGACTGTCTTTCAGATGCTGACAAGAGTTTTAGGGGGAAGCAGAGGAAGAAGTGGGGCAGGGGCCATGAGGAATGTATAACTAAGCAGTCTGGGCCAAACTGTGGTCTGGTTGGAACTGGATTTTGCGGCACACGACTAGGATGGCAGCACTGGGGTTCCAAGGCTGTAGGCTGGCAAAGTTGAAGCCACCCTGGGCTCTGTAGTGAATTCCAGGCTAACATGCACTCCACGGTGAGACCATAGCTCACAAAATAAATAAATAAAATGCGATCTGGCCGATGGTTACTCATCGTGGACCCTCAGGGCAGATCCAAGAAGTCACTCTTGTGGAGAGGACAAGCTGGATCCTGCAAGAAGATTGCTCCTGCTTAGCAGTGATCGCATCTGTCTGCAAGACAGCTGTTCCTGGAATTGGAAGTGATGATGGGTTTAGGATGAGGGAAGAGTCTTTTGGGTTCCTTTTGGAGGGTCTGGAACATTGTACAAGCCAGTAGTGACATACCGCAATTATGCCTATCTTTGCACTTTCAGCCTTTAAGGAGAATGAAATGGGCTAGGTGTCAATAGCTTTTAGACAGACACACATGGAGTGATTTGCTGGCCCATGGGCAGAGTTAAGTAGGAGTCGGACCTGAAAGCTGAAGACAGAGCAGACAGGTGCAAAATGAAGGCGGTGATGCCAGGCTCTTATCCCGCTTTGTTTTAGTCTCATCGTGGGCCCAGTCTTTTAGCGAGAGCAATGTATAAGTACCTATTATTTATCTGTCTGTCTTGCCTTTCTTCCTCCCTCTTTGGCCTGCAATTCTTCCAACCCTTTTATATCTCTTTCTCCATGGCCCTGACCCCCTCTCTGAATTCGGCTCTCTCTCAAGTTCTCCACGCTCTGGCTCCCTCACTCTCACTTTGAACCCAGATTTCTCTGACTCCCTCCCCTCCCACTTCTCTGGAGTCCACCATGGGGTGGTCTGTGGCTGGCCTGCACCCGTCTCTAACCTCCTATGGTCGGCTCCCCAGGTGTGGCGTTCAGCTCAGGGGAGCGCGCCAAGCAACTCAGGCGCTTTTCCATCGCCACGTTGCGTGACTTCGGCGTGGGCAAGCGCAGCATCGAAGAGCGCATCCAGGAAGAGACTGACTTCCTCATCCAGGCCTTGCGGGACACCGGAAGTGAGCCAGGGACCCCAGAGTGCAAGAGAAGGAAAGGAAAACAACAGATGGGGAGGAACAGTGTCTCGTGGCACAGGATGGGGACTTGGGAACAGGTGTCCAAGCCCTCAGCCCTGGAGTCTGGAGCTGGGATGTTGTCCCTGCACACCCTCCTCAGATGCTCATACGGGGCTCCCACCACCCACTTGACCCTCTCTTTCCCCATCACCTTCTCTTCCTGCCCCTGCCCCTCTCCCAGGTGCCTTCATAGACCCCACCTTCTACATGAGCAGAACCGTCTCCAACGTCATTAGCTCCATTGTCTTTGGGGACCGCTTCGACTATGAGGACAAAGAGTTCCTGTCCCTGTTGGGGATGATACTGCGAAGCTTCCAGTTCACGGCCACCTCCACTGGGCAGGTAACCTAGTCAACCCTGTGCCCCAAATTCCCAGTCAAAAGCTGTCCTCTGCCCCCTGGCATAGCCACCACTGCTCCAATCTGCCATCCTCCTTCAGATAAGGTCCCCTCACAAGCCCACTTACTCCAACAACTGAGAGATTGCACCGGAACCTAGGACAGGTGACTGATACATGGTCTCCATGGCAACTGATTATCTCAGCAGCTGCCCCCCAAAATGGAGCCTTCAGACAACATATGTGCCCTCCATGCATCTCTCTCCCCTGGGGAGGAGTTCCCATCCCAATCTGCCTTCATCTCCAACAGATGCTCCCTACCCAGTCCTTCTGAATATCTTAAAACCTAGACCCATGGCCACCTCAGACCCCTCCTGCCTGAACATCTAGCACTGAAAAATCCAGTCCACCACAATCATTTCACCTCTACACACAAATCCCAAATCAGCCCACTAGAATATGTAAACAACAGTCACCTTCTGAGACCACTTGAATAGGTAAACACCTGCATACTATTCCAACAATGACTCCAGACATACATGGCCGCCCAACACACAAATAAGGGTCCTTTAAACCAACTCCTGCAGGGGGCAACCCACTTGAATACCTAAACTTCTCGACAAGTGTCCTTCCCAGCATTAACACCTGCCACTCAGCCCTGCTTACACCTGAACATCCAGAAAGCAGGCCACATTCCAAACACAAAGGATAGCTGGATAGCTGCCTCCATCCTAGTCCTCCTGAATGCCTAGACATCCAGACAGGTTACCATACCATAGCAGTCCCACCTGAGTAGCTGACCCCTAGATGTCTTCTTACCCAACTGTATGTGAATAGATGAACCTATTTCCATCCTCACCTGAAGACCTGAAAAGCGCTTATGTGCCCAAATCCATGTCATCTAAATTAGGTGACAAGAACCATCTAGTAAAATCCAAATAAAAAAACAAATATATGTTCCTTTCCAACACCAACTGTATACTTGAACACCTGGACCAGTGCCTTGAATTCTTCCTGGCCCTGCGCAGGTCCTACTTCCCATGGGGACTGCCCACTGACTGCTGTCCTTCAGTTCTATCCTCTGTCCTGGCCTCCAGCTCTATGAGATGTTCTATTCAGTGATGAAGCACCTGCCAGGACCACAGCAACAGGCCCATAAGGAGCTGCTGGGGCTGGAAAAGTTCATAGCCAAGAAGGTGGAGCAGAACCTGCGCACCCTAGATCCCAATGCCCCACGGGACTTCATCGACTCCTTCCTCATCCGCATGCAGAAGGTGCAACCAGCAGTCATGGAGGGGAGGTGCCAGGCCAGGGAGAGGAAACCAGACTGGGGCTTAGGGGAGCAGGAACAGAAGCCCATTCACATCAGCCCTCATCGAATATCCCTCACCATCCCCATCATAATGAACCATCCCTGTTCCCATGACTGAGCCCTTACACATAGCGTGCAGACACCAGCCATCTCTACAGCACGGTCACATGCCGAGCTCTATCTGAAAAGCTGGGCAGGCTTCTTCTGTTTAACACAAGCATAACTGGTGAAGGGCCTTCTACCGAGGCCCCCAAATTCCAAATGTGGAAACTGCAAGCCAGAGTCTATGGGGCTCCCCTGAGGTCCCATGGCAAGGAAGATGCACGCATTGGCTGGAAGCCATCTCCCTCTGACATTCCGCCTGGCCTTTGAGCCCCCAGGCTCCCTCATCTCTCCTACGCTGGTTGTCAGAGACATTGTGTGGGCAGGTAATCTGGCTTCACAGTGTGACAATTGGGGAATGGGGGGTTTCTGCAGTGTCATGTGCACGTCAGTCTCCCATCAGTGAGAAGCAAGATGAGGATTTGTGGGGTCTGAAGTTCAAAGGAGAAAGGGCGGCCATTCCTCCACACAAAGCTTCACATCAGGAAGGAATGGGCCGCTGTCCTATTAAAACACCATATCTGAATTTCAGAAAATCTGGACAATAGCCCTCCCTCTCTGACTCTGAATCATGCCATCTCTGCTCTTCTCTCACACAGTCTCTCTATCCTTCTCTTTCCAAATGTTGCTACCCTTTAAAGAGGGACAACCCCATGAATAATTAAAGGACAGATACTCAGTCAGGCAAAGAATCTCACAAGAGCATTTGGGGTAAGCTAGACATCTGGGGCAAAGTCTGAAACCTGAAGAGAGCCTGGCAGATCTAGAGTCCCTCCTCCCACCTCCTGTCTGACATTGAGAGGTGGATCCAAGGAAGAACCCCAGAAGGTCCCCAAAAGGGATGATAAGCAGACTAAGCCCAAAGCCTTCTCTCCCTCTCTCGCTTCAGGAGAAGAACCCCAACACAGAGTTCCACATGAAGAATCTGGTCATGACCACCTTTAGCCTCTTCTTCGCGGGCACAGAGACCGTCAGCACAACCATGCGCTATGCCTTCCTCCTGCTCCTGAAGTACCCAGAGGTGGAGGGTGAGGCTGGAGGGGACTGGGAAGTGCAGGGACACAGTCTCTCTAAGGTACTGTGACTCTGCTGCATTCATCCTGACTCTCCCAAGTCCCTGGGAGAAAGACCCTACTGTGCAGAGGCAGGAGTGAATACAGTAGGTAAGCATCCACCTAGTACCACCAGATGTTAAAATACTGCTCATGCCAGGACAGTTGGGATTTAGCTCAGTTGGTAGAGCACCACTCTGCAGTCTCTGAGGTCCTGGGTTCGATTCCCAGCACAACAAAAGTGGGAGAAGGACATGGCAATCCACTCCAGAGGCAATCCCAAAACAATCAGCCATTGAAAACCCTATAAGTGTCACTATGAGTCAGACATGACTCAATTGCACCTAAAAACAACAGTGCCTGGACAGACTGGTCACTTGCTCCTCTCAACAACAGAGGGCCATTTCCTAAGATTCCTCCCTTGCAGCTCCTGTGTGACTCTGGTAGGACCCGACCCCCAAACTCTGCTCCAACCCTGTGCATGGCTGACTTCTGTTTTTAATGTTTACGTCCATGTCATACAGAGTTTGGTGTCCTCCATCCAGTTTTGCATGTGGACCATCATCCCTGTTCAGAGGCCCCTAGATATATAAACACATCTGTCTTCTCCTCCAGCTAAGATCCATGAGGAGATTGATCGGGTGATTGGCAGGAACCGGAAGCCCAAGTATGAGGACCGTGCCGAGATGCCCTACACGGAGGCTGTCGTCCATGAGATCCAGAGATTTGCAGACATGATCCCCATGAGCCTGGCTCGCAGGGTCACCAAGGACACCAAGTTTCGGGGCTTCCTCCTCCCCAAGGTGCTGCCATGCTCAGAAAAGAGGGACTCCAGCCCACTCCCTGGGTTCCCAACACCCCATTCCACTAGAAGCTTTCCCACTACTGCCCCTCTTCCTCAATCAAAGAATTTCTCCACCACCACGTCCCTGCAGCCTTCCCACTTGGTCTCCTGAATTGCAAGTTGTCCCAAGATGTTCTGCTCAGGGAGAAAAAAAAAAGTCCTGCAAACTCTTGTCTCAAGGATTTTTAACCTCATTTCCCCTAGAAATTATCCACAGGGAAAGGAATCTCTGTTCCCCTCAAATATCCTGCTTAGAGGACAAAAACTCCAAGGATCCAAAACCTCCTGTCTCAGCAAAGGAGAACCTGCCAGTCCCCACAAGCTCCTGCCTTGTGACACATGAGCTTCCTCTGCCCCAGCCACCCGCCCCAGAAGACACAAACCTTAAGACCCTCAAAATTCCTGTCTCATAAAACGTGAACCTCCACATGCCCCCAACTTCTTGTCTCAGAGACAATAACCTCATATTCCCCAAATCTCTGTCCTCAGAGCACTCCAGCTCCTATGCCTCTCTGTGCTTTTGGCACATTTATCTCTCAATCCACTCTATCAACTCTAACTTTCTCCTCCTCACCAGGGTACCGAAGTATTCCCCATGCTGGGCTCTGTGCTGAGAGACCCCAAGTTCTTCTCCAACCCCAGAGATTTCAACCCCCAGCACTTCCTGGATGACGAGGGGCAATTTAAGAAGAGTGATGCTTTTGTGCCCTTTTCCATTGGTAAGAGACACTGTTTGCTGCCAGCGTGCTCCTCACATCAACAGGGACAGCTCATGCCAGCTCCCCTCCTGTGGGTGCCACCTAGCACCTCTCTCCTCTTTCTAGTTCCTCTTGGATCTTTCTTCCAGCCAACCAGGTGCAACCTCATCACTTCCAAGCACTTAGTCTCTGTACAGAGGACAAAGGGAAGGGAGGCTCAGACCCCTTTGAGAGATGGGAAGAAACAAAATTCAGAATGACACAGGCATCCATCCGGGACACACAACCAAATCTAAGACATTTGGACAGAACATGGCACCACAACAGCCAATTAGAGAATGGGTTTGGGGGTGGGGCCTCTAGACTTCCCATTGCTCTCTCCTGGTGGAGATCAGCCTACAACCTATACAAAGGAAACTGAGGGTCTGTGGGTATTAGAGCCTTCCTGAAGGTCCCTGGGACCATAATACTGCAACCCCACCCATCTCCTTTGGAGGACACAATGGGGATTCAGCATTGGGGTGAGGCTGCAGTTTGAGCTGACTTCACCCCTACCCTCTCTCCTTCTTCTTTCTCTCTCTCCCCTTCCCTCTTCCTCTCTCTCTCCTCCCCTCCCTCCCCTCTCTCCCCCTCCCTCTCTCTCTCAGGAAAGCGTTACTGTTTCGGAGAAGGACTGGCTAAAATGGAGCTCTTTCTCTTCTTAACCAACATCATGCAGAACTTCCGCTTCAAGTCCCCACAGGCGCCCCAGGACATAGATGTGTCCCCGAAACACGTGGGCTTTGCCACAATCCCACGGAACTATACCATGAGCTTCGTGCCCCGCTGAGCCAAGACTATGGAAGGGAAGGAGGCGTGGGCGTGGTTTCACTGAAGGGCAGGTTGAGGGCAGGACTTGAGGAAAGGGCAGGGCTAAGAGAGAAGGCAAAACTTAGGTGGAAAAATGAGAATCAGTGGGTAACAAACAGATAGAAGAAACAGAACAGACTCCCCACGTTCTTGAAGATACTTCAAAGCTGGTTTGGGAGGATGAGATACCTTGAACACTAATAAAAATAATAACAGCTATTATTCTTTAAGCAATTCTGTGCAAAAAGCCTCACACGATCTCCTCACTTAATGCTCAGAACCCATGTGGAGGGAAACAGTCACACAGGGAGCACATCATACTAGTATTGAGTGCATGTCAGTCTGTGTCAGTCTGTGTCAGTCTTATCTCAGTCTGTTTACATTCCAGTACCAGTCTCCCTGACCTGGCCTAACACTCCACCCCTTAAACTGGCTGAGATCTAGATGGAACATGATGCCAAAGGGCTACCCCCTGGATCCACCCCTTTATACTAGAGGGTGTTTGTATGCTCACCTCTTGTGCAGTCTCTGCATAGGGCAAGCAAACAGTCAGCTGTTAGGACATAAGCCCTTTTTGTGGCAATGGCAATGGACTGATGAAATCAATTTGCCAGTGCTGAAGGGGTGCATCACCCTGTTGTATGAGACCTTGCTTTGGCTGCATGCCATCATGCTTTGGATGAGTTGCAGCACAGGCAGGACACTATCTAACTGCCTGAGTTGATTTGAGGGGGGAACCTCTAGACCCTAATAGAAGACCACTTGTACCACGGTCTGGGACCAACCTAGTCCAACCAGCAATGGAGCTGCATGGTACATCCATCTGGGGCACCTGTATGGTACAGGTCCAGGTGAGGGCATCAGCCTCATTATTGCCTGGGCTCACCTGAGGTCTTGGCCTGCATAGGTTGATGGTCTGCTGGCCAATTTTGTTGCATTCATTGTGGCAGCCACAGTGTTAGTCCACGGTACACTGTCCAGCTGTCTATACCCATATGTAAGGGCTATGGTTATTGATGATCTCCAGATACAGAGAATGTAGCTCTGCCTACCGGCTACTCTGTTCTGAGCCAGTGTCTAACTAGATTTTATGTTTCTTTAACCGGGCAGCTACTGCTGACCATTGGCTGGGGTTACCCCAACTGGAGCCATCTGTGTACCAAGCCTCAGGGAGAAATGACAGATACCCTCACATACGATCTAGGCATCTGTGGTACAGCAGCTAGGGGATCAGTAAACTTAGCAAAGGTGATAGGGCCTAACACTTATTGCAGTTCATGGGAATGCGGGCTGGTCCTCACCTTTGCCAGATGATGTAGGAATGTTCCTCACTTCACTAAAGTGAACATTTGGGCCCCCCCCACCATCCTAGGGGCACACACCCATGATTGTCTCCATCCTGCTATAGGATACATCATATTGACCTGTACCCAGTCCTGTAGGGCTATGGCTTTACTAGCCTGTAGCACTGCATACATAGAGTAACTGCCTTTCCCCCCTCTCCCCAGGGAGAAATGACTTTCTACTCCCTTTTAAAGCTAGGATCAAAACCCACTCAGCCCTTGCCATTTTCTCATGGGCTGTCATAGGCCCTATTTACATGTTGTTGCTAGGTAATGGCACTAAAACCCAATCGGCACTTGCCGTTTTTCATGGGGTCCCTGTTAGATCCAAGTGCAGCAGCTACCTGAAAGGCTGGAGCCTGCCCCACAGCTTGTTCGGCTTCTCCTGCCTTCTCTAAATATGTAAGAGAATCAGAGGTTAGCATAATATCATCAATACAATGAAACAGGACCACGGTGGCTGGCTGTGTCCAGGTAGCCAAATCCCTGACCACCAACCAATGACATTGTTGTTGTTGTTGTTGTTGTTGTTAGGTGCCATCGAGTCGGGACCCTCATAGGGTTTTCAATGGCTGACTGTTTCGGGATTGCCTTGGGAGTGGATTGCCAGGCCCTTCTCCCATTTTTGCGGTGCTGGGAATTGAACTCGGGGCCTCAGAGACTGCAGCGCATTGAGCTAAATCCCAGCCCCACCAATGACATAGCCAAGTCTATAACATGATACTGTCCCAAGGACAAAGTCAACCAGGCCATCCATTCCAGCATAGACAGGACTGCTACATGGAGAGGAGTCATCTTGCTTATGGTCCGCCCACCCCTTGGTGGCCACCTCCTCCTCCAGTGGTTCCTGCGGCCGGGCTGCCTCAGCCTGCATGGCTCACGGGAGAACCCCAAGGCCACCTGCACCCTGGTCTCCTCTTGCAGCAGCTCCTGGGCCTCCACACTGCCCAGTTCTTTGCCCAATCTGTTGGCCTTGGACTTAGCCTGGCTCCATGCCCGGGACATGTTTGGGTTTTTTGTTTTTTGTTTTTGTTTTGTGGTACTGGGGGTTGAACCCAGGACCTTGCACTTGCATGCTCTGCAAGTGCTGGACCACCGAGCTGCACCCCCAGCCCATTTTTTTAATTTTTGAGACAAGGTCTCGCTAAGATTCACAGACTGCCTCTGGTCTCGAACTTGCAATCCTCCTGCCTCTGCCTCCCAAGCCGCTGGGATTACAGGCATGCGCCACTGCGCCCGGCGTGCCCAGGACATGTTTCTAAGTTCAGCCTGAGCTCACTGTAGCTCCTCAGTGGCCTCTACTTCAGCTGCTCCCCATCGGTGGCCCAGCGCTGCAGCACCTGCAGCTGTGACTCCAGCTCCTCAGCGGCCCCTGCTGGCTCCCCTGCTGCGCTATCTGCCCCTTGCTCAGCCCTGCCTGCAACTCAGACACTTCCGCCTCCAAGGTCAACCAGGTCTTCTCCCAGGTAACTTTGCCTCTCTGGGCTTGCCCCAGCTGCTTCTCTGCTTGGGCCTCGTCACCCAGTGGTGCTCAGAGCTCCTAGATCTGCCATCTGAGAGGCTGCCACCCATTCTCACATTGGCTGAGAAACGGCACTCAGCAGACAGCTCCACGTGGAGGCAGCTGGCCAAGCAGCCACTGGAAGTGGAGGGGGAGTCTATAGGCTCCCAATCCTCTGGAACAGACAAGCACAGCAAGACCGCTGCCACAGGGTACCACAAATTTGTGGAGCACCACATCCCTTCTCTCAGGTGCTCTGGAAAGAAGGGGACACTCACCAGACCTGCTGACTGCACCAAATGTTTATCCTGCTCATAGTGCCAAGTGTCGAATCATCCTGTGACATGCTTATAGATAAAGGCCCAGTCCTCACAAAGCTCAGAGTGCAGCCGATTGAAGACTTGATTTTATAGCTCTATGATTCTAAGCGGCAAGATGGCGGACAGATAACACGCACCTTCTGTCTCAGAGTAAAGGGAAGCCTCAATTAGGGGTTTAGAACTCACATTGAATAGATAGAAACAGTGATAGTTTAGATTGGGAGATAGAGGATGAAACTGGATGGACACTGAAATCGAGCATTTGGCTTCGGAGGAGCTACACAGAGGTCAGTAGCAGGACCGCCATTCCGCCACTTCGCCTTCACGCAGACGGCAGGATAGAATCCTGGAGACTCAGAGGGGACTTCGCCCACACACCCACGGGAGCCGGACCCAACACGGAATGCAACCTTGACATCACACTGTCACCCTGCCCAGGGGACACAAACTGCAAGTTTCGGGTGAGTCAGTTTGAAGTGGCACACGGAATCGCCATCTTTAGCAACATACGTCCCACATCCTGAGACGCTGTGTTATTGTAGGTCCCTCACACAAGAAAATAGGGATCAGATCCACGAGAGGAGATACTCGAGGGTACGGGGAGTAATCGCGGAGAGAAATGGGAAACCAGTGCCAGCGGTACGCCTCCAGAGCTGAAACACGGCTCCCTCCCTCCTGTTGTGGCGGGACAGTCATACAGACACAATCTCCACAGACATACGGGCACACATATGCCTGGACCCCAGACACACCAGAGGGGATCCTAAGTCATCCCACTGCACTGTGGAGAAAGGTGAGGTCTGTGGAGGTGGCTGAGCACCACACAGACAGAATGCTCCTTTTTGGCAGAGTCTTGCGGGACAATTAGACACAATAACAACAGTTTCAAGCGCAATCGCCATGCATGGCAGACCTACTACAGACTCTCTCCAGGGGCGTTGAATATCATCCCGCCCACAAGAGGATTTAGTCCTCCCAAGTGGTCTCCCAAGTGGGCGGAAAGCCCTGCAACCAAAAAAAAAAAAAAAAATCCACGATAGCAGCCATATTCCCTCCATGCTGTAGGCTTTGGGCCTGAAATCTCTGATTTGGGGAATTGGCGCCCGAACTATGTGGGACAGGGAGAACCCCAGGGAGGACCCCACAGGCTCCACTGCTTCTCAAACAATACAATAGACACAGAATATTTCGTGGAACCATCTGTTTGGTCATTGTGGGGCAATCTGCCATTTTCTATGTAATCGGCAAAATCTCTATAGGCTAGGACAGACTGCTCCTGCAGATTGTGTGAAAATGCTGCCATCCTGAGCTCTGGAGGGAGCACTGCTTCCTGCAGTATCAACTTCACCCGGTGGCTCTGGGTACCCACAGTGCACCTACAAGAACATACAAGGTCTTGGGTTTTTTTTTTCTTTTTATATGCAGATTTGAATCCAGGGTCTTGCGCCTGCTTGCTTTGTAGGTACTGGACCACTGCGCTGCACCCCCAGCCCATATTTTTTTACTTTTTGAGACAGGGGCTTGCTGGGTTGCACAAACTGCCTCTGATCTCAGGATTCTGGTCCTCCTGCCTCCGCCCCCCCCCCCCAAGCCGCTGGGATTGCAGGCATGTACCACTGCACCTGACTAGAAGTGTTTTATATGTGTGTGTGAGCGTGTATGCATGGTTTTGTTTTTGTTTTTGTTTTTATTTTGTTTTTTGTTTCTTGGGTTTTTGTTGTTGTTGTTGTTGTTGTTTGTTTGTTTTTGTTGTTTTGTACGGGGGTTTGAAATCAGGGTCTTGCACCTATTCGCTTTGTAGGTGCTGGACCGCCGCACTGCACCAACAGCCCATATTTTTTTTACTTTTTGAGACAGGGTCTCGCTGGGTTGCACAAGCTGCCTGTGATCTTAGGCTTGGGATCCTCCTGCCTCCGCCCCCCAAGCCGCTGGGATTGCAGGTGTATACCACCGCACCTGACTACAAGCGATTTTATATGTGGGTGGGAGCGTGTATGCGTGAGGTTTTTTATTTTCTTTTTTTTATTTTTTTCTTCCTTTCTTGTTTTACTCTCTTCCCTCCTTCTATTCTCCTTCCCCTTTTCTTATGTTATATATGCATCCTTGTATTAATTATTTTACCATCAGAGCCCCCACACGTCTGTCAGTTTGCCACACTGGGAGGGCTTGCATGTTGCAATGAGGCTGAGAGCTCTGCCACTGTAACCTCGGACATGAGCAAGGTTACCCATGGTGGACAGGTTTTCAGCTGAGCTTCCAGACTAAGACAGACTAGGGAGTAGGACCTGGCGAGCCACTCCTAAAACAACTAGCCATTGAAAACCCTATGAATGGCAAAGAGACACTGTCAGATATAGTGCCGGAAAATGAGGCCCCCAGGTTGGAAGGCACTCAAAAGACTACTGGGGAAGAGTTTACCGTGATGACAGAAATGGAGTAAAGCCCCAGGGTGCTCAACTTGCTGATGTGGCATGATTCAAAATGAGGAGAAACAACTGTAAACATCCATTAATAATTGGAACATGGAATGTACGTAGTATGAATCTAGGCAAATTAGAAATTGTTAAAAGAGAAATGGAGTGCATAAACATTGACATTCTAGGCATCAGTGAGCTAAAGTGGACCGGCATAGGCCATTTGGAGTCAGACAATTATATGGTCTACTATGCTGGGAATGATAAACTAAAGAGAAATGGGGTTGCATTCATCATCAAAAAAGACATTTCAAGATCTGTCATGAAATACAATGTTGTCAGTGATAGAATAATATCCATACACCTACAAGGAAGGCCAGTTAATATGACTATTCTTCAAATTTATGCACCCACCACTAAGGCCACAAATGAAGAAAGGGAAGACTTCTATCAGCTTCTGCAATCTGAAATAGATCAAACATGCAATCAAGACATACTGGTAATCACTGGTGACTAGAATGCAAAAGTTGGAAACAAATAAGAAGGCTCGGTAGTTGGAAAATATGGTCTTGGTGACAGAAACGAAGCTGGAGATCACATGACAGAATTTTGTCAGACCAATGACCTTTTCATTGAAAATACTTTTTTTCAACATCATAAACAGAGACTATACACATGGACTTCACCAGATGGAACATACAGAAATCAAATTGACTACATATATGGAAAGAGACGATGGAAAAGCTCTGTACAAAATGTCAAAACAAGACCAGGTGCTGACTGTGGATCAGACCATCAACTTCTCATATGCAAGTTCAAACTGAAGCTGAAGAAAATTAGGACAAGTATACGAGAGCCACAGTATGACCTTGAGTATATCCCACCTGAGTTCAGAGACCACCTCAAAAATAGGTTTAATGCATTAGACACAAATGACAGGAGACCAGTAGAGTTGTGGCATGACATAAAAGATATCATTCAAGAAGGAAGCAAAAAGTACTTAAAAAGACAAGAAAAAAAAAGAAAAGACCAAATTACATGTCAAAAGAGACACTGGACCTTGCCCTTGAACGTCCAGCAGCTAAAGCAAAAGGAAGATATGAGGAAGTTAAGGAACTAAACAGAAGATTTCAGAAGGCAGCTCGAGAAGACAAAAACAAATATTATAATAACATATGCAAAGAGCTGGAAGCAGAAAACCAAAAGGGAAGAACACACTCTGTGTTTCTCAAGCTTAAGGAAGTGAAGAAAAAATTCAAGCCTTGAGTGGCAGTAGTGAAAGATTCTACAGGTAAAATATTAAATGATGCAGGAAACATCAAAAGAAGATGGGAAGCCGGGCGCGGTGGCGCACGCCTGTAATCCCAGCAGCTTGGGAGGTGGAGGCAGGAGGATCACAAGATCGAGACCAGAGGCAGTCTGCATAACTTAGCGAGACCCTGTCTCAAAAAGTGAAAAAATGGGCTGGGGGTGCAGCTCAGTGATCCCGCACTTGCAGAGCATGCAGGTGGGAGGCCCTGGGTTCAACCCTCAGTACCGCAAAAAAAAAAAAAAAGAAGAAGAAGAAGAAGATGGGAAGAACACACAGAGTCATTATACAAGAAAGAGTTGGTAGATGACCAACCATTCCAAGAGGTTGCATACGAAGAGGAACCAATGATGTTGAAGGATGAAGTGGAAGCTGCCTTGAAAGAACTGGTGAAACACAAGGCTCCAGGAATTGATGGGATACCAATAGAGATGTTTCAACAAACAGATGCAGCACTGGAGGTGTTAACATGTTTATACCAACAGATTTGGAAAACAGCTACTTGGCCAACTGACTGGAAGAGATCCATATTTGTGCCTATTCCCAAAAAAGGGGATCCAACTGAATGTGCAAACTATCGGACAATATTAATATCACACACCAGCAAAATTCTACTAAAGATCATTCAGAAGCGACTGCAGCAGTATATAGACAGGGAATTACCAGAAAATCAAGCGGGATTCAGAAGAGGGCGGGGAACCAGGGACATCATTGCTGATGTCAGGTGGATATTAGCTAAAAGCAGAGAATATCACAAAGATGTCTATCTATGTTTTATTGACTATGCAAAAGCATTTGATTGTGTGGATCATAACAAATTATGGATAACACTTCGGAAAATGGGAATACCAGAACACCTACCTGTGCTCATGAGAAATCTGTACATGAACCAGGAGGCAGTTGTTTGAATAGAACAAGGAAACACTGAGTGGTTTACAGTTGAGAAAGGTGTGTGTCAGGGCTGTATACTTTCACCCTATCTCTTCAATTTATACACTGAGCAAATAATCCGAGAAGCTGGACTTTATGAGGAAGAACGTGGCATCAAGATTGGAGGAAGACTCATTAACAACCTGCGTTATGCAGATGACACCACTCTGCTTGCTGAAAGTGAAGAGGATTTAAAACATTTACTGATGAACATCAAAGATCATAGCCTTCAATATGGGTTATGACTAAACATCAACAAAACAAAAATCCTTACGACTGGGTCAGCATGCAACTTCACAATCAATGGAGAAAAGATTGAGGTTGTCCAAGATTTTGCTTGGCTTGGCTCTATAATCAATATCCGCGGAAGCAGCAGTCAAGAAATCAAAAGACGCATTGCTCTAGGAAAAGCTGTGGCAAAAGATCTCTTTAGAGTATTGAAAAGCAAAGATGTCACATTGAAGACGAAGGTGTGTCTGACTCATGCCATGGTATTTTCAGTGGCATCATATGGTTGTGAAAGCTAGACATTGAACAAGAGAGACAGAAAAAGAATTGATGCTTTTGAATTGTGGTGCTGGAGACGTCTATTGAATATACCATGGACTGCCAAAAGAACCAACAAATCTGTCCTAGAAGATGTACAACCAGAGTGCTCCTTGGAAGCAAAAATGGCCAAACTGCATCTTACATATTTCGGACATATAGTCAGGAGAGAACAATCCCTGGAGAAGGACATCATGTTTGTAAGAGTGGCAGGTCAACACAAAAGAGGAAAACCCTCCACCAGATGGATTGACACAGTGTCTGCAACAATGGGCTTAAACATAAATGAGATCATTTGCCTGGTGCAGAATCGGCAAGTGTTTCGATCTGCTGTACATAGGGTCGCTATGAGTAGGACTCAACTCGATGGCACCTAACAACAACAACAATGATTCTAAAAGAGATTGCATTGAAGGGTCTGTGGGGCATCGCCCTGCTGCTGGACTCGCTCCGGCCATGAGCAGGAACCGGCGACCAAAAACCCGTCATCTGGTGAGGGGGAGCTGGGCACGCAGAAGCTGCACTTCCCAGAGAGGAGGCTTATGCCCACAGCTGCTCTGAGAAGCCTTGAAAAAGGCAGACTCAGAGGCTTTGGCCCATGGCGGCTCCTTGCTTCTTTTCTTCCCAATGAAGACTCCGAGTGCTCTGCTCCAACAGCTCTTTATTTCTTCCTTGTCTGTCCCGGTGGAAGGAATGTACCCAGACTGCTCTGTGTACTGCCCTTATATACTGTTCTGGGGCTTGCCAAGGACCAATCAGAGGCAGTCACCTCATACGGGTTTCAGCCAATCAGAGGGGATATTCAAATTTGGTTTTGTAGAAGTAGCCAATCAGGGGTGGTTCCATAATGGTCCAATCAGGAGCCATTCAAGGATATGGAAACAGCCAATCAGTGTCGAGGGGCCAGAGGCAAGGGAATAGATGCCAGAGCCATCTTGGGGAGCTCGACCACCCTGAGTTCCAGGATGTAGGGCAAAGGCTACTGCCTGGGGAACAAGCTTCAGTCCTCCAAGGGAGCCTAAATAGGCCCCGGGGCAAACTGCCTCTCTAGGCAGTGCCCTCCAAGGGTCAATGTCTCCACATGGCTCAGTGTGTTTCCCACTGAAACAGTGATGCCGTGAGTCTACTGTGATGGCATCTCCAGATCTTCCGGCACATCATCTACAACTCAGGGACCATGAGGAGTAGGACAGCCCACCCCAGAGACGTCCCCTGAGTTTCTATATCCTCCTATCTGAGCTCAGTCAAGGGAGCCAGGGGGAATTCCCAGCTGTGTAGACATTGAACTGTGGGGATGGTGGGAAGAGCTGGGGGACCCTCCTTGACAATTCCAACCTTACTCCATGCACAGCAGTCTTGAGGCAGGTGACGGGCAACCACAGAAGCACATACGTAATTAGAAGGACAGGGTGAAATAGACACAGCAAAGCAGGAAAAGGAATGTGAGGGAGAAGGCAAAGAAAGTGAGACAGAGACAGGGAGAAGACAGGAGGAAACATGGAGGGAAGGCAGGAAGGAGACAGGGAGGCACAGAAATGACAAGAATTAAGAGAGAAGGGAGAAGAGAGAGATCTCATCACACTCTCTCCGGTGTCTCCTGTGGCTGCAATCGGTTAGCCTCCTCCTCTGTTTTTATCTCTGCCTCCCAATCCCTGTTTAAGTCACTTCCTGTCTATGCCCGTCTCCTAGTCTTGCAATGTCTCTAGCTCTTCCTTTATGGCTGTGTAACTTCGTTGTCCCTGTCACACGGCACTGGTCCTTTGTTATCTTTGTTGTTGTTTGGTTGATTGGTTGTGGTACTAGGGGGCTAAACCCAGGGCCACATGCACCTTTTCCAAGGGCTCTACTACTGAGCTTCATCCACAGCCCATTTTTTATTTTTTATCTCAAGACAGGGTCTTCACTAACTTACAGAGCCTGCCTCTGGCCTGGAACTTCTGATCCTCCTGCCTCCACCTCTGGAGTCACTGGGATTGCAGGCTTGCCACGCAGTTCCAGCCCTTGCTTTTTGACATCCTTTCTCTCTATCACTGCCTCTCTAGAGGTCCACCTAGAAGATCAATTTCCTATCCTCACTGCAGAAGTTAAGGCATGGAATTGCTAAGGAAACAATGGGAAGAGAGATCCACTCTACTCTTTCCAAAAAAAAAAAAAAAAAAAAAAAACCTTTTATTCTGTTTCTCTTTCCCAAAGTAAAAGCTTTGGGATCTTTAGGTAAGAGAATGTAAAAGCCAAGAAGAAACTCTCATCTGTCCCTTTTATCCTTCAGATTGATAAAACCTAGTGACAATAAATGATTAAAATTGTTCTTATTTATTGAACACATACTTCCTTAAATTCACATGCATTAACTCATACTCTTCACTGAAATACTCTAAAAGATGTCACTCTCCACCCATAAAGCTCACACAATGAAATCACCTTTTCAGGTCACACAACAAAGAATACATAATGGTAGGATTCCAGTCCTAAACTTGTTCCTCTTAACTCCCCTTCCAGAGCAAGGTTCATCCCCCCACCATGGGAAGCTGAGGCCCAGAAAAGAAAAGGCCTTTTCCTGGGCTCCCCATGAGCTCCTTCTAGAGTCTATATCAAGACCCTGCCGACTAGAACAGTCCTATGGAACTGCAGGCACTCAGCCTTCACTCCATATTCCAGGGAAAGTAACAAGGTTAAACACGCCTCACTCCTCTCTCCCACGTTCTCCCTTTGTGATGTTCACCCCATGCCCTTACTTAGGCTCCCAGGAGCCACTTGGAACACACAGGACCCTTGGTAATATGAACTCTGTAGAGAAATTCTCCCAACTTGTCCTTCCTCCCTATTCAAGAAAAAAGGACTAGGAAAGGCCAGCCTACAGATGTACTACCCCAGTGTTCTCTCTTGTCAGATGTCAGAAACTAAGCAGGGTCAGGACGGGTTAGTACTTGGATGCAAGACCATCTGGAAATACATGGTGCTGGAGATTTGGGAGAAGGACCCAGCAACCCATTCCTGAAACAATCAGCCATAGAAAAATGTATGAATAGCAGAGAAGCACTGGCAATAGTGCGAGGCATGGCACAGTGTTGGGTAGTGTTCTGTTCTGTTGGACATAGAGTCGCTATGCATTGACCCTACTTGAGGGCACCTAAAAACAACAGGAAAGTCCAGGTTTGGGGCTAATCCAGGTCAGGTTGGTAATGGGCATTAGCAGATTGATAGCTCCCAAGCTGTGCTAATCGGTCCAAACCCAGCCCTTTTCCTACTCAAATCAACAAATAACTTTCCTATCTCCACATTGGTAATTGCCTTTCGTCCCTCTGCACAAGTCTCAGAGTGTGAGGTTAGGAGACTTTGAGCAATATGTCAATAGCAGGAGAGTCAACTCTGAGGCAGAGTGCAACCCTGGGTGGCCCAACCATCAGGATCTGTGCAGGTCCACCTGGCCCTTCCCAGCTCAGCTGAGGTCAATCTCAAACCCCTAAATGGCTAATCTCACATTCTGCCTAATACTCACCTCAGAAGATGCTGGGGACAATTCTGGCCCATCTGGAGCTAATCTTATGCACACCTGAGGGAAGCTGGCCCACTCTCGGCACTGTTAGCACCAAAGGTGGATCTGGTAATAGCTTTTGGTATAATGTCAGTATTAGTCTTCCCATCCTAATGCATACCTGGGACAACCTCAATGCCAAACTGATGCCCCCTGTCTCCATGGGTGGGGGAGATACTGACATACCTGCCTGTGTGACTCCTGTGCCCACTGCTAATGCCAGTCTTGGTACCTCCTGCTGCTAAGTCGGTGCTCATGTGGTCCCTGTGTTGGCTGGACCAGCCAATGAGGATGAAAAGGAGAGAGTTCAAATCCCAGCTCCCTCCCTTGCTACCTCATGGAGCTCACCATTACAAAGATTTGAAACACCAGGGACACATCAACTGCATCTTGCTGGAGGTCTACAAGCCCACAAAGGTCAGCCCTCCTTATTATTAAGGAAGAATTTAATACAGGGAAGACCATGGGATCACTCACCCCTTCTCTTCCCCCAGCCTCAGCCTCCCACAGTCCACATCTGTGCCCCACACTGGAAATTACTCCTATCTCCCTGGTAGAGTTCATCATGCTGGGAAGTAATTGTCCCTGAAGGAACAGGAATCCCACCTGAAGGAGGCGTAATGTGCCCTCAAATATGACCTTCCCTTCCCAAATACCACCTTCACACTGGCAGGGGAAATAAACCCAGAAAGGGGGAGCAGAGAACAACAGATAAGGTTCAAACCTCTTGGCCCAAGGGCCTCCTCTCACACATGAGCTCCTTGCCTGCCCTCCGGGATGACTCCTCAGTATGCGCATATACAAAATGGGAAACATTCATATCATAACAATAGAGACAGTAATAGAGATGGCACGGTGTGCCTGCTGACCTTGCAGAAGAGTGATCCAGTGTGGGGTCTTTGTCAGTTAGAACCCCCCAGCCCCGTTGTTACTTTCCACCATGGTGCTGGTAGTTACTTCTGTTTTCCGAGTCCTGCCCTGTGCCTCTTCTTATGGGGACCCCGAGTTCCTCTTCATCACTCTGTGCAAAGCTCCACTGAAATGTGACTCTGGCCCTGCATTCCCTTGCCAGCCACCAGTGGGCACTAGAGGTTCTTGGTTCTATGTCACCCGTCCTGGCCTGACTTTCAGGCTCCCAGAAGGACGCTAGGCACCAAGGGGCATGGGGAGAATTAAAGCAGGTCCACTCCTGGGCTCTGTGCTCCGCCCCCGGGGTCCTGCTGACCTTTCCATACCCTTCTCATCCTTGACTCCACCCCACCCCCCAGAGCCCTGGGCCCGCCCTCGATCAAACACCTTCAAAGCACAACCCTGGAATCTCCCTCCTGGTGCCTTGAAACATGTGTTTATCCTCACCCAAAGATGCCCAGGTCCTCAGCCACACATTCTGTCACAGCAAGTAGAATTCAGCCTTTTGCATTCTTTCCTAAAACCCTGAAATCCACACCTGTGAAGTCCCTTCTCGATTTGAGGCCTCAAATCAAAATTGAGGTGCTCCCCTTTAGGAACCCACGAACATCTTCATTTCTGGAGATCATCTACTGACACAGCCCCTGGCCACAGCCCTGGGTTAGTCCCTCCTGCCCTGGCACTAATGCAGCCTGCAGGCCTCCCACATGTCCATCAATCCAGAGATGCCCCTCCTCCCCCACTACTGCTCATGTCACACGGAAAGTGGGGTGATGGGTGGGGCTATCCATGGGAGGAAAATAGACCAAAGGGCACCTTTACATCTTAGAACTAAGGCAGACCATCCCAGCCACAGCCACCTGTCACCCCCACTGCCACCATACTGGCTTCAGGGATTCTTCTGGAGGCTCCGCTGCCCTTCCTGGGTGTCTTGATGTTGATGTCTGGAAGCAGAGGAAGCTCTCAGGAAAGCGGCCTCCAGGACCCACCCCATTGCCCTTCACAGGGAACTACCAGCAGCTGGCCCCACAGCAGATATACAACTCCCTCATGAAGGTGCCATGGGCCTGGGAGATGGGTGGAATGGGGGAGTCTGAGAGTTTTCAATCTTTGGCATGGAGCATTGTAGGAAGGTAGCGACTGGGCTGAATCAGTCCTAGAATAGGTGCCTTTTGGAGGTTCAGCTTCCAGCTCCTCGGCATGCAAGACTACATCTTGGGATGGTCAGCCCTTCCACCCTGAGAGCCTGGGAAAATGTATCAAGTGCCTGACTTCTGGGTACCTGGCCAGCGAAGGAACTGATCCGTGTAGCTTCCTCTGACCCCCATCAGATCAGCGAGTGCTCTGATCTGTGTTCACCATCCACCTGAGGCAACACTGGATGGTGGTGGTGTGTGGCTATGAGGCAGTGAAGGGGGCTCTGGAGGATCAGGCTGAGGAATTTAGTGGAGAGGCGAGAAATCACACAAGGCCAACAGAACTGAAAATTTAATTTGGAACATTGAGAAAAGCAATAGTGGTGAGGAAACATGGAAATAAGGGTAACCAGAACAGAGTCCCTCAATGCACAGGGAGAGGGCCTGGAGAGAAAGAGCTGGGAACCCACACATGTGAGCTGCTTGATAATAGTGTTTCACCTGTTGTACATAGGGTTGCTATGAGTCAGATTCTGACTGATGGCACCTAACAATTGTGTGTGCGCTGGTGCCCAGATGGACATGCCAGTGTACACTTGCACGTTCTCCTCAGGGTATGCATGGGCAGGTATCCTGCCATGGGGTTCTGAACAGTGCTTCTCTGCTATTCATAGGGTTTCCAATGGTTGATTGTTTTGGGAATGGGCAGCCGGGTCCTTCCCCCAAGACTATAGCACCTGGTGTTCCCAGGCAGTCACCCATCCAAGGTCAAACCAAGCTCCACCCTTAGCTTCCAAGATCTCAGGGAATTGGGTGCCAAGTGGGGGTTTACCTCAGCTGGTAGGGTGCCAGTCTGTGGTCTCTGAGGCCCTGGGTTCAATCCCCAGCACTGCAAAAGCAGGAAAAGGATGTGGCAATCCACTCCCAAAGCAATCTCAAAAAAAATCACCCACTGAATACCCTATGATGGTTGCTATGAGTTGTATACAACTCAACCTAACCACAAATAAAGCTTAGGCAGTTCAAAATTCACAGCGCAAAACTCATACAAGAATCCCAAACCCTTGCGAAATTTGTGTTCTAGTGGATTGAGGAGTTTGTTGTTGTTACTATTGTTATTAGGTACTGTCAAGTTGGGTGGAAACACTCCCTGAAACTGTGCTAGACACACGATCTTTTATATATTTAAGCCCATTGGTGCAGCCACTGTGTCAATCTGGCTAGTTGAGGGTCTTCCTTGGTACCATTGACCCACCACTCTCCCAAACATGATATCCTTCTCCTCCTGACAGCATGTCCAAAATACCTAAGATGCACACTAGCCTTCCTTGCTTCCAACGAGCACTCTGGTTGCACTTCTTCTAGGATGGGCCCATTGGTTCCTTTGACAGTAAATAGTCTATTCAATATTTGTCTCCAGCACCATAATTCAAAAGCATCAATTCTTCTCCTATCTCCCTTCTTCAAGGTCCAGCTTTCACAACCACATGATGCAACTGAAAATACCATGACCTGAGTCAGGCACACCATTATCTTCAAGGTGACCTGTTTACTTTTAAACACTTCAAAGAGGTATTTTGCAACAGCTTTTCCCAATGCAATGCATCTTTTGATATCTTGACTGCTGCTTCAATGGGTGTTGATTATAAAATAGGATTCTAAAATCCCATGATTTCAGAACACATTGCATCAAAGGGTAAATTTGTCCACGACTCTCAGTCTGTTACCCACAGGAATAGGCATTTTATGAGTCCATTACTCTGCAAAACTCCAACTCTCTCACTGTCATATCTACAGCCCAGGAGCCTAATGACCAGGAGGAAGAGAGGGACAGCCTACGCCCAGCGCTATCTTCGCCTCCCTTGGATGGCTGAGCTGAGGTATTTGTGGATCATGTTGAATTCCTTACTGTTCATGCTTTAAAATGTGAGGATGATACTGTTCACTATGACAGCAGCTCCCAAGCCCAGCCCTGTTCCATGCACACCCACCTTGACACACAAACACTGTAGAAGCACCAGGCAAAATCACATGGGGAAAGTAAAAAGAGATTTAAAGGTGGATGGATGGAAAATGAAGGAAAACACCCAAAAATCAAAAGCAATGAGGATGCCACAGAGATTAAAAGGGGACCCAGGGAAGGAAGGGAGGAAAAAGACAGAAAGGAGAAAATAGGAGAGAGATGTCTTTCTCATCCACGCTCCCCTGCCTCATTATCCGCGATCTGTTGGTCTCATTCTCTGCCTCTATTTCTGCCTCTCCATCCTGCCGCACATGATGCGCTATCTACCTGCTTCTCCCTCTCCCTCGCAATTTCTCACGCATTTCCTTCAAGTCCATCTCTCTCTTTGTCTTCATCACACTCCGCCAATCTGATTTATTTATTTATTTTTCTGTTTTTTTATTTATTTGCACTACTGGGAGCTGATCCAACGGCCTCTCACCTACTGGCAAGCATTCTGCCACTGAGCTGCACACCCCGCCCATTTTTTTTTTTTTTTCAGTTGAAACAGGGTCTTGCTAAGTCGCACAGACCGCCTCTGCCCTCAAACCTGTGATCCTCCTGTCTCCACCTCTGGAGTCACTGGGTTTACAGGTGTGTGCCACCAGGCCCGGCCAATTTTATTCTTTCTGTCTGCTTCTCCACCATGGCCCCTCTCTGGCTGCCTAGATCAATTTCCTATTTGCAGATCCAGAAGGATCAGGGATGATTTTCTTGAGGAAAGAATAGGTTGGGAGGGTCCTTGCAAAAATCTCTGTCACTTCTCACTTGCCTACAGGAAATGCTTCAGAACTTTAGACCCAAAGTATAAAAGCCAGGAGAAGCTTAGAGAAACTTGCTTTCTATCTCCTCTGGGCTACAGATGAAGAATATTGAACAACACTGCATGAATAACACGGGTAGTATTTCTGGAGTGCTTACAGCTCTGTGCTTCTGTACTTTAAATCATGTGTTTCTGATGGAAACATCCTAAAGATCCACATTGTCATTAGCCTTGTAAGGCTCAGATGGTGAAGCCACCTTTTCATGGCCCTATAACAAGAAAGACATAAGGTTAGGATTCTAACCCTTGCCTTACTCTGCTCTTAATCATCTGTGCAGTTTGGGAAACTGAGACCCAGCAAGGGGAAGGAATTTTCCTTGGTTTACTCTATAAACCTGCCTCCAAGGCAAGACACTGCCAACTAGCAGTTGTCCCTCTATGTGACATTACACACTGATCTCTCACTCCATGTTCCAGGGGAATCCACAAGGCCAAGTACTCTTTGCCTCCCTCTCCCAAGCCCTTCCCCCATTCCAGGGCTACCCAACCCCTCCCTGGAGGGCTCATAGATGCTTTCTCAATGCTCAGGGCCTTTCCTGGTGCCAATATCATTGAAAAACAATTCCCAAATTTCTCCCTATGACTTTTTCTAAAGAAAAGGAGAAAGAACCTGTGGAGTGTCACCCTGCTGTTGGACTCGCTCTGGCGTGAGTGGGAACCAGCCGCCAAAGACCCATCATCTGGTGAGGGGGAGCCAAGCACTCGAGAACCACGCCACCCGGAAAGGAGGCTTATGCCCACAGCTACTCTGAGAAGCCTTGAGAAAGGCAGGCTCAGAGGTTTATGCCCACAGCGGCTCCTTGCTTCTTTCTTCCCACTGAAGATGCCAACTCCAAGTGCTCTGCTCAAACAGCTCTTTACTGCTTTGTCTGTCCTGGGCAGTGGAATGGACCCCGACTGCTCCAAGTACCACCCTTATGTCCTCTTCAGGGGCTATCCAGGGACCAATCAGAAGCAGTTACCCCATATAAGTCTTGGCCAATCAGGGGGGATATGCAAATTTGGGTTTGTAAAAGCAGCCAATCAGGGGTGGTTACTGAATGGTCCAATCAGGAGCCGTTTGGTAGTTTGGAAACAGCCAATCGGTGTTGAGGGGTCTGAGGAGAGGGATTGGAAGCCAGTGCCATCTTTGGAGGCTTGACTCCCAGGGGTTCCCAGATGTAGGGCAAAGGTATTGCCTGGGGAACGAGCCTCAGTCCTCCAAGTGGGAGTAGATAGGCTGGGAGCAAACTCCCTCTCTAGGCAGTTCCCTACAAGAACCAGGCATGGTGGCACACACCTGTAATCCCAGAGGCTCGGGAGGCGGAGGCAGAAGGATCGCAAGTTCAAGACCAGAGGCAGTCTGCGTAACTCAGTAAGTCTTAAAAAGTAAAAAAAAAAAAAAAAAAAAAGTGGGCTAGGGGTGCAGCTCAGTGGTCCAGCACTTGCAGAGCATGCAAGTGCGAGGCCCTGGGTTCAACCCCAGTACCATGGAAAAAAAGAAAAGAAAAAGAGGAAGAAGCAATCGCTTGTAGAAGAAGAGCAAGAAGCTGTAACTTCTTACTGCCGGGCCCCCCTTCAGCCTTCTTCTCCCTCATTATCATCTGATTTTGATCACAGATGCTGGGTGGTGCCACTGTCTGTCTATGAGGACATCATGATCAGTTAGGCCCCAGCATGAGTCCCTGTGGGTCAAGCTCTCCTGCCGGTCCCTCTGAACTCTTGGGTCACTGGGATAGTAACAGCCCCTGGCTCTGACGGTTAAGTCTTCCTGCAAGCCCTGTGTTTTTTCCAGGCTCTGTAACCCTTGTGGCCATGACCAAGTTTACCTGTGCAGCCACCCATGCCTACCCTCCGTCCTGAGTCCACCGAGGTGAATCCCCTCTGAACTTCTTCAGTCTGCTGCCACCCCCATCCCAGGACTTCACGGATGGATTTGGGGAATGGTGAATCCTTCAAGAATTGCACTAGAACGTCATCCTTTGTGGGGGTGGTGTTCAGATCTCGCAGAATATTCCCGCTCTAGCCTGCCTTTCTCCCTCAGCCAGTTTCATCTCTGTTTTCCACAAGTGCAATACCTGTTCTCCTCCGCTTCACTCAGCACAGCTCTCTGCTCTGATCCTAGGACTCAACTATTGGAATCATCCTTCATTCTCATGAAGGATCATATACGTTTGCAACTATGCAGTTTACCAGCGTGTTTCTCGCCTGCGTCATCCCAGAAGTCAAATGGCCTTCTTTCATTTTTATCCTTTTTCTGTCCCTTTCAAGGCCAACCTGGCAAATATTTTTTTGCTGGTGTGTCCTTCTCAAAAACAACGGAGTATTTTCTGTGTGCAGTGGGAATTCACTCCATCAGACAAGATGATCCTCAGTAGATACTCACTGATAATTTCATTTCCATTCTCAACTTCTGCTGAGATGGGTAAAGCAATCCGTGAGTCATCCACTTAATCTATTCAAAGAATGATATATGAAAAATGAATATTCTCTTCTCTTTGATCTTTCAGGATCACTAGCAAAACATAGGCCAGCCACACCCTTGGCATCTCTTCAGAAGAAAACTTTCCTGACAGTAAATCTCCTTATCTTAGTGTCTTTTACCGTCTTGGCAGACTGAAGATTTCCCAAATCATTAATCAAGACTTGCTTCTAAGAAAAAAAAAAAGACTTGCTTCTATTTTGCTTAATAGATCTTACCTCAATTTACCTCCTTCCACTTGCATTATTCTAAGCAACAAGAAAGAAATTTTTCTATCATACACCTCCAAATTATTCCAGCTGGGATTTAGCTCAGTTGTGAGAGAGCTGCTCCACACTCTCTGAGGACCTGGGTTCAATCCTCAGCACGATGAAAATGGGAGGACATGGCAATCCACTCCCAAAACAATCTCAAAACATTCAGCCATTGAAAACCCTATGAGAGTTGCTATGTGTCCAATATGACTCAACAGCATTAAACAACAACAACCACTCATTACTCAACTCCAATACCACACACATTTTTCAGGTATCAGTGACAACAGTGTCCCAAAATCTGTAATCATCTCCCTGTTACTGCTGTACCATATCACCACAAACATGTTCACTTCAAATGATAGAAATTTACTCTCTCGGAGTTTTGATATCCCAAAAGTCCAAATCAGATTTGCCTGGGGTTAAAGATTTTATTAGGACTACATTCCCCTTGGAGGCTCTACAGGGAAACCTGTTTCTGGCCTCTTCCGGCTTCCGGTGGTTTTGGCATTGCGTAACTTGTGGCTGCATGGTTCCAGTGTCTGCCTCTGTGGTCACATTACATCTTCCTCTTGTGCCTGTGGCCAGATCTCCCTCTGTCTCTCTCTTACAAGGACATTTTTGATTACACTTAGGGCTCACCCAAGTAATCTAGTAGAATCTCCCCATCTTAATCTCATCTGTGGAAACCCTTTTCACTGGGATGGTGAGAACAGGTGGGAGACATTCCTGCGAGCGCTACCCTGCTACCGGAACTCCAAGTCTCAGGAGCCTGTTAAACACCCACAGAAGCACCAACCGTGATTACGTGGCAATGTTAAAATAGATAGAAAATTGCAAAGAGGGAATGAGAGCAAAGGACAAAGAAAGAAGGACAAGATAGGGAAGAGAGAGGGAGGCAGGAGAGAAAAAGGCAGGGAACTTGAGCTTACGACTTCAACAACCCAGTGTGACTGGGAAGAAATGGGTATCATGTCAGTTTGGACAGGAAAAACACAGAAATTACATATACAGTGTGTTTTCCAGCCACTATCCAATTATTCCAGGCACAGAAGCAGCCGGAATCTTCTACTTAATCGTTGTGTAATCTTGGAGTGGGCTGGGATTTAGCTCAGTGGGTAGAGCGCTGCGCTGCAGTCTCTGAGGTCCCAAGTTCAATTCCCAGCACCGCAAAAATGGGAGAAGGACCTGGCAATCCACTCCCAAGGCAATCCCAAAACAGTCAGCCATTGAAAACCCTTTGAGGGTCGCTATGAGTCGGATACCGACTCGAAGGCACCTAACAACAACAACTAACAATCTTGGAGTGGTGACCTCCCTTATCTGAAAGACCTCCATTCGTTATCTTGAGAAGATTAGCTGAAGTTCAATGAGATAATGGACTTTATTTTGAGGCCGACAGATTCAAAGATAAGTGGACCTTGAACTCCTAGGGCTCTCAGTCCAGTGGAAGAAACAATCCTGTCACCAGGCAATGATATTCCATACTCACCAGGGTTGTCATATGAAGACCCGGAAGTTATTGATACCCAGAAAAGAAGCCTGCTTCAGTGTGGAGGTCAGAGAAGCCTTCCCAGTGTGAGAGACTGATAAATTCTATTTCTTCAAAATGGCATCAGAAAAGGGAGACCTCCAGGGTCCTGGTCTCCACGAATAGATACCAACCAAGCTAACTCTTCCTCCTTTTCTCCCAGGAGTTAATTTCTCCAGTGCTTACAAGTGGAAGGTCCTAAGTAAATTTGCTGAATGCATCCTGCATAACCTCAGAGCAGGACAATGGATCTTTGAGAAGAAGATCCTGTAAGAATTCAGCTTCTTGCTTGCAGAGTTAGGGAAAATTGAAATCAGCCCAGTCCTTCTTTGACACCTTACTTTTTCAATCAGTCACCTTGTATAGGTACACTGCCACACTGCTAGAGACTTCACTCACTTGGACTATAAGGTAATGGCTTAGCCTGGAGTTTTACAACCAAGTATCCCCATTGGTGGTATTGTGAGCCTTGGAAGCAAGATGGCAACCATCACGTGGCCCAGTTATCTGTCACTATGTGGTATGTAGAGCCCAGCACGTGTAACTGTGGGCTGCTGAAGCTGAGCACGAGGATGAGGATAATTATGCTTTTGAACACTCAACATGTGTCACCATTTTATCATGAATCAGCTCTCATAGGCCTCACAACATTCAGTGGTGCAGAGCTGGAAACTGAGGCATGAAGATTAAACCATCGCCTTGAAGTCATAAATGTACCAGGTAGATGAACACAGATCCAAACCTAATTGTTCACCTTTTATATAACCTAGTATCACGTGCAGTTGTGTAGGAGGAAGAGGTGGTTGGTATCTCAAAGGTCATCTCTACTTTGAAGAGGCAACTCTTCCCCAATGGTTTCTTGAATGCCTTCCAGCCCAGGGGGCTCATTATCTTGCACTCTATGGGATAGTACTTCTCTGCTATTCATAGAGTCTTCAATGGCTAATTATTTCATGAATGGGCTACTGGGTCGTTCTCGCTAATCTGTCTTAGTCTAGAAGCTCCACTGAAACCTGTCCCCACAGGTGTCCCTGCTAGTGCCTGAAAGACCAGTGGTGTAGCTTTCAGCCTCACAGTAACACACAAGCCTCAACCGCATGACAAGCTGACAGACACATGGAGATGTCCATGGATAATACTGAGCAAAAGAAGACAACCAAGTAAACAACCAAATACATAACCCTTCCCTGCAAAAGCTGAGGATGAGGTCAGGGCCTCAGCCAATGCTGCCTTAGTATTTCATACTCACTGAGCTGCGACATTATATTCGAATAAAATGTTTACGCCATAAGGGTAACTTGTTGTTGTTAGGTGCTGTTGAGTCGTGTCTGACTTACAGCAATCCTCACAGAGTTGTCGATGGCTGATTGTTTCAGGAGTGGACCGCCACATCTTTCTCCCATTTTTGCAGTGCTGGGGATTGAACCTGGGTCCTCAGGAACTACGGAGCAGCACTCTGCCAACTGAGCTAAACTCCAGCCCATATGGGTAATTGTGATGCCGCGCGCAGTGGTGCACACCTGTAATCCCAGAGGCTTGGGAGGCAGAGGCAGGAGGATCGCAAGTTTGAGACCAGAGACAGTCTGCATAACTTAGCGAGACCCTGTGTCAAAAAGTGAAAAAAAAATGGACTTGGGGTGCAGCTCAGTGGTCTAGAACTTGCAGAACATGCAGGTGCAAGGCCCTGGGTTCAACCCCTAGTACAAAAAAAAAAAAAAAAAAACGTAATTGTGAAAAGAAAATAATTAGAACCATACCAGGTAAAAGGGAAAAAGATAAGTGTAGAGAAAACTCAATCTAAGAAGAGGTACAAAAGTGAGGGGAGACCTGGAGGGGAAGGGGAAGTATGATAAATTGTTGTTGTTGTTGTTGTTGTTGTTGCTAGGTGCTGTCAAGTTGGTATCCCACTCATAGGGACCCTACGCACGACAGGCCAAACACTATTCTCAGTGCTTCTCTACTATCCATCGGGTTTTCAATGGCAGATTCTTTTTTGGCAATGGGTTACTGGGTCCTTCTCCCAAGCCTACATCACCTGGTGTTCCCAGGTGGTCTCCCGTCCAAGGACTAACCAGACCGTCCCTGCTTATCTTCAGAGATCTGATGGGATCGGACACCACAGGGCTACACCTGCAGGAGGTATGATGAATAGAAAGCATAAAATAGCTGGGCACAATGGCGCACCTGTAATCCCAGCGACTCCATGAGGCTGAGGCAAGAGAATTCCTAGTTAGAATCCTACACCAGCCAGTATAAGTTAGCAAGAGCCTGTCTCAAACTAAAAAATAAAGAAAGGAAGGCTGACTTGCAAAGTATGTACAAAGCCCTGGGTTCAACCCCCCAGTACCGTTTTACCCGGGGTGGGGTGGTGTACGCCTTTAATCCCAGCACTGAGGAGGCTGAGGCAGGAGGATGATGAGTTCCAGGCCTGCCTGGGCTACATAGCGAGACTTTGTCTTGATAAGTAAACAACCAAATACCTAACCCCTCCCTGCAAAAGCACAAAATAAAACACTAGAAATAAATCCATGTGCATCTCTATTTTGATAAATAATGAAAGATTATAGCGCCCATTTGATGAATCTCCCAGTGATCAACATTCACAAATCTCACAATATACAGAAAGGATAAAGGTAAGCAAAAAGAAGATGAAGAAGAAGAAGAAGAAGAAGTAGTAGTAGTAAGAGGAGGAGGAGGAGAAGGAGAAGAAGAAGAAAGAAGGAGAAGAAGAAGGAGAAGTAGAGGAAGAAGGAGAAAGTGGAGGAAAAGGAGGGGCAGGAGGAGGAGGAGGAGAAAGGGAGAAAGAAGGGGGGAGGAAGATGGATAAAGAGAAAATACATAACAATATAGCCCTAAATTATGTAAAACAAAACAGAAAAGAATTATAAGAATCTAAGAAATTGACTATCGTGATGGGATATTGAAACTTACCTCATCAGTAACTGATAGATCAGACAAAAAATTAATAAAGGTACAGAATGTTTGAAAAAAGATACTGATTTACATTGATCCAATCACAACTATGTTAGGTGCTGTAGAGTCGGCTCCGACTGATAGTGACGCTCCTAGGGTTTTCAATGGCTGATTATTATGGGATGGCTTCGGGAGTGGGAGTGGGTTGCCACGTCCCGTTTCGTGAGTTGAGACTCTGATTCGCCCAGGTAAACTCTGTGTTTCTTTGTAAGATTTTTCTCTTTTTCTCATCAGGCTCTACAAGGCTGCAGGCTCCTGAGGCGTGTCCCCGGAGAACCCCTTCTTCCACTCCCCCCACCATATTGGACCTAACAGGGAGGCCGTGGAGCGGGACCTCTTTCTAGTTGTGATTCTTCTATGACTTGCGCAGCCACCAACTGAGCACCCATCACCAGCCCAGCTGCCCACAGCACAAGCCAGCCCATCCTCCCACTGAGCACCAGGCTTCCTTGCTGATGTTTTGCGATTTCAAACTTTCCATCAGCTGGTCAAGTCTGCCGCAGCCTTCAGAACGTTTCTCTACTCGAAGGGCAGGTTGCAATCATCAAGCAGGTCACGGAGTCGCGCATCAGCCCCTGCAGCCTTCCCAAGATCTCCCCCGTCAGCTCCTCTTTGCTCTAACTCATTTCTTTGGAGTCCCGCTACCTATGCCAAATGTTTATTACCCCAAACTGCCAATGGAGAAGCCACAAAACTGGGGCAGAGGAGCTTTTCCCACAAGGCAGTGCCCTAAACCATCCAATATGGAGCGATTTGAGATTCCAGAGAAAGGTTGATCAGTCCAAAGTATTATGTGGGAAACTTACCAAGTCTTTCACGTGTCTGTCAGCTTGTTGTGCTGTAGGGCTTTGTCTGTTGCTGTGATGCTGAAAGCTATGCCACCAGTATTTCAGATACCAGCAGAGCCACGCCTGGTGGACAGGTTTCAGCTGAGCTTCCAGACTAAGACAGACCAGGGAGGGGCAATCAGCAGCCCACTCCTGAAACAATTAGCCATTGAAAACCCTAGGAATAGCAGAGAAACACTGTCTGATATAGTGCCAGAAAATGATGCCCCAAGCAGGAAGGCATTCAAGATGATAACAGAGGAAGTCATGCCTCCTCAAAATAGAGTTGACCTTGATGGGAATGGAGTAAAGCCCCTGGGACCTCCTCCTGCTGATGTAGCATGACTCAAAGCAAGAAGAAGCACAGTGGCTGCAACAATGGACTCAAACATAAAAAGATTATGTGCATAGCATAGTGTTGGGTAGCATTTCGTTCTGTTGTACTTACGGTTGCTGTGAGTTGGACCTGAATTGAGGACAACTAACAACAATACCACTTACAAAGTGGGCTACAGTATCCTCACCGTGGGTAGCAAGAGAAAGATGTTCTGTCTTTGTGGAAAGGTATCCACAGGGAAGGGGACAGGTGACTGTGGCGTTTATATGCAGGCTTAAGGAATTATGCTCATGGCCTGAACCAGTTTCTTTCAGTATTTTGGGCACGATCTAGGTGCCCAGACTTTATCAGGGCTTTGAAAAGTTCAAGGACCCATCTTGCATTCAAGGTTTTCATGAAAAATGTGCAGCTGGCTGAGGCACAGAGATGTCAGTAAACTGTGATTTTCCAGAAGGACGTAGAAAAAGTGGGGGGAAGCGGGATGCGGTGGCGCATGCTTGTAATCCCAGCAGTTTGGGAGGCGGAGGCAGAAGGATCACAAGTTGGAGACCAGAGGCAGTCTGTGTAACTTAGCAAGACCCTGTCTCAAAAAGTAAAAAAATGGGCTGGGGGCACAACTCAGTGGTCCAGCGCTTGCAAAGCATGCAGGCGCGAGGCCCTGGGTTCAATCCCCAGTACTGCAAAAAAAAAAAAAGAAAAAGTGGGGGGAAACTGAAAGACCCTTAACACAGAGCCTAGAGGAGGTGGGACATTTAAGAGGTGGGGCTCAGGGAAGGGACCCTCAGGTGAAGCAAGACCCTTCCTGTGATAAGGAGAAAAATCAGCCTTTCGTCCCAGACTGGCCAGTCTAGACTGAGGGGTGGGAGACCTCAACACAGCTGAAGACAAGATCCAAGAGAGGGGAGGAGCATCTGTCCCCTTAATGAGATAGGATTAGCCTGCAGCTGTACCACTGTGGCATCCGATCCCGTCAGATCTCAGAAGCTAAGCAGGGTCGGACCTGGTTAGTCCTTGGATGGGGGACCACCTGGGAACACGAGGTGCTGCAGGCTTGGGAGAAGGACCCAGTAACCCACTCCCCCACCCCCCAAAAAACAACGTACCATTGAAAACTCTGTGAACAGCAGAGAAGCAATAACAATACTGTTTCACCTGTTGTACATAGGGTCGGTATGAGTCAGATACCGACTTGATGGCGCCTAACAACAACAATGAGATAGGACTAGGGTTAGTCACAGCACCCTGGCATCCAATCTTGCCTGATCTCAGAGGCTAAGCAGGGTCAACCTGGTCAGTTCTTGAATGGGAGACCGCCTGGAAACACCGGCTTCTGTAAGCTAGGGAAAAGAACCTGGCAGCCCACTCCAGAAACAATCCACCACTGACAACCCTATGAATAGCAAAGAACCACTGACATAGTGCCAGGCATGGCACCATGCTGGAAAATGTTTCATTCTGTTGTCAACAGTGTCACTATGAGCCAGACCCAACTTGACAGCACCTAACAACAACAACAACAATGAGATAGGGACTTAACCCCACATTTCCCTCCCCTTGGTACAGTGCCCAGAATCTGTGGTGTCCACAGTGCTCAGGAGTGTTCAGTCTGCAATATCCAGAAAGGTTTGCAATGTCCAGTCTTCAGCGTCTTGCAGCAACATTCAGAGAAACCCGCAGAAGTCTACAGATGTCGGCATCTGTCTATAGCCGACACAGATGTGTGGAGATGCCCATAACCTCACTGATGGACCTATATGATTCCTGGCCTCATAAATGCTGGTATTCATGGGTCTTCATTGCTGGACCTACCTGTACATCAGCCCTCTCCTCACCCCTGCTCTAACTCCTTGGCCTTATTCTTCTCTCTCGCCACCTTCCCTCTCTCTCTCTCTCTGTCTCTCTCCATCTTCCTCTCATTCTCTCTCTCTCCCTCCTCTGGGCTAGACCCCAACCTGCTTACCCTAAGTCTATCTCCTTTTGCTCTCTTCCATTCCTTTTTAAAATAAACCATCTTCTAAACACACACAAAAAAAAAAAAAGAAAAAAAAAGATGGGGCCTAGTATAGGCCCTTAGGTCACTGAGGAAGCTGCCCATAGAAGGTATTAAAGTAGCTCTCACGGGACCTGTGAGCTCTCACGAGAGTGAGTTGTTGGAAGAACAGGCTCAATACGTGAATTGTTCTCTGGCTTGCTGTTTTACAATACGAACCCTTGTTCCTCACACACTCCCAATGATTCCATGAGGTCTTCAACAGAGGCCAATGAGTGTGCTGCCCAATCTTGGACTACCAGTCTCCAAAAATATGAGTTAAATAAATTGCTTTTCAGCTGGGGATGTAGCTCAGTGGGAGAGCCCCTGCCTAGCATGCAAGAGGCCCTGGGTTCCTACCACCAGGAAAAGTAAATAAATAAATAAATAAATAAATAAA
>VMDO01012653.1:0-61370 GCA_007922755.1 Pedetes capensis | reverse complement strand
GGGGGGCTCATTTTCAGGCACTATATTTGACAGTGCTTCTCTGCTACTCACAGGGTTTTCAATGGGTTGCTGGGTTCTTCTCTCTAGTTGGTCTTGGTCTGGCAGCTCAGCTGAAACCTGTCCACCATGGGTGGCCCTGCTGGTATTTGAGATACCAGTGGCATAGCTTTCAGCATCAAGGCACCAGGCCAGCCTCCACAGCATGACAAGCTGACTGACATATGGGGACATTTGGACAGTAGCAATATATAGATGCATAATTTCCCTCTGCTATGAGAAGAACTACAGGGCAGGACATGGATGTTGAGTGTTATGAAAGGAGGGGGGTACCCTCGGCAGGGGACGTCAGGAAAGGCCTCCAAGAGGACACGAGCCCGTCTCTGCCCTTTCCCACGTCAGCCCACAGAATCCCCAGCTGTGCTCCCCAGCCTTTGCTTCCCCACTCTTGACGTGCTGGCTGTG
This sequence comes from Pedetes capensis, assembly GCA_007922755.1. NCBI lineage: Eukaryota > Metazoa > Chordata > Mammalia > Rodentia > Pedetidae > Pedetes > Pedetes capensis. The sequence goes on along the minus strand of VMDO01012653.1, from coordinate 60,908 downwards.
GAGATGTCCTCTGTGACTTGCTGCCAGAGATGCTTCTGACCCTCCTGGCCCAGTGGGCAGAGTAGGGGAGGCCGCGCTGCCTGTGGTGCTGCCGGGGAAGCCCCAGACCAGATTCCCGGGGGCCCTGCATCCGGGAACTTGAGCTCTTAGACAGGGGGGTGTGAACTGCTCAGGCTCAGCCCACTGCGGTTCAGGTGAGTAAACAAGTGGGCACTAAACAAACACCACGCACCACAGCACAGCACCTCCTCTAAACTTGGAACAGGGCTGTCGGGGGCCTCACAGGGTGGCTTTGTGTCTGATCCCACCCACCTGGTGCGGCCAGGTCAGCCAGAACCCCTGAAGTTCAGGGGCCCCAGGGCATCGCCTACACTTGTGGGGCAGAACTTCGGGGAAGAGTGAGAGTGGTGTGTGCTTCTGGGCTTGGAGCCAACGCACTAACCATCCTGGCAAACTCCAGGTCTCTGCATTTAGCGGGGACTGTGTCACAGCCGCAAAGGTGAGCTGATGCCCAAGCAATTTTCACTCAGGTAGTTGAGAGGTTTTCTGGGGACCCCCTGTCTTTATCTGAGGACTAGAGAGGGCGAGTAATGTGAGTGCTTACACTGGACCTATGCACATGTAAGTCTCGTGAACCAGTCCCTCAATGTAAGAAAAACCACACTGGCTACTGACCCTGGCCAAGCAGTCCAGAGAAATCTCCTTGCCTCACTGCCTTTGGCTTCCTTACCTTCAAGCAGGGAGAATAACTCTGAAATGCTAAGATGGTGCATGTGCGTGCTGAGTGCAGAACTTGCAGCTCAGTAGATGCTTAGACCTGGCCGTGACTGTTCTTACATCATCAAACAAAAGCTGACAGCTATTTAACTCTGCTACCTAAATGTGGGGGCTGGGATTTAGCTCAGTTGGTAGAGCGCTGCGCTGCAGTCTCTGAGGTCCTGAGTTCAATTCCCAGCACCACAAAAATGGGAGAAGGGCCTGGCAATCCACTCCCAAGGCAATCCCGAAACAGGCAGCCATTGAAAACCCTATGAGGATCGCTATGAGTTGGATACCGACTCGATGGCACCTAACAACAACAACAACAACCTAAATGTGGTCCACAGGCCTGAGCCAGCTGGTGAGATGTTTGTCACCACTCCCTGATGACACAACACTGACATGGAGAGGGAGTGTCTGAAACTTTGATAATGTGACAGTAATCTTATTTCTGTTGGATCTAATGATAAAATAGTTGGTTTTGTATTTTGTTTGTATTTGAGCCTTTTTTAGAGTTTCCTTCATAGAAGTTTTTAAAATTTCATTTTTAAGTTTCATTATGGGGGATTTATTTTGATAGTATTATAAAAGTCTATACACTCCTGAAGCAATCCCAAAACAATCAGCCATTGAAAACCCTATGAGGGTCACTGTGAGTCAGACCCGACTCAACAGCATCTAACAACAACAACAACATAAAATTCTGAGTCTGTAGAAGTTTGGAAATGTTAGAAACTAACTCTTCTCCATGGATGGTTTGAGAAGTTCTGATCTCGTTCATTCATTCTCCATGGGTTAAATCCTAGAACTCTTGCTGCCCAAATGCCTGCTGTGTCAGTTAGAGAACCCAACTAGGCATTTCAGCGCTCCTCTTGGCCAGGTCCCACCCCTCCCTCTCCTTCTCCTGGGCTGTTGATCTCCTCATCTGTTAACTGTAGTAGCTCTTCTGTCCTGCTCTGACTGTCAGTAGGGAAAGCTTTTCCCTACTTAGGGGCTCTGTGATGTGTTTTTAAATCACAACTCCTCTGTGCCTTCTGTGATGTAGTTTTCAGGGGTGTAGCCTTCAGTCAATGCATTACTGCCACCCTCTGCTTGGGGAACTTGGTAGGTTTTGTAGGGCTCAGACCAGAAGGAACTTGAGTCTCAGCAATACGTGGAACTCACAGTGATTTTCCTTGCCTTCTTCCCAGTGTGACCCCCATGGGCTTTCTTCCTCAGGGCGTATTTCTCACCTCTGTTTGGATCACTACATTCTAGATGGAGCAGTGGGCATCTCTCCCAGATGCTGGGAGGAAGGGTCCTGTTCCTTGACTCCAACTACCAGCCTTGGTAGTTGGAGAGAGGAGAGCGTCTCTCTTATAACGCCAGCCCCTTCTGCCATGCCTACACCAGTCCGGGCTGGCCTTAGTTCTCATTTGATGTCTATCTGAGTACCTGAACTCAGACTGTGAGGGTGAGTAGTTAGAGTGAAAGGTTTAAGGCTGGGGGACTTTCTCAGCATTCCACCATGAGTTGCTCAGCAGCAGGCATAACAGATTGCGTAGATGGACTCGATTTCCCAGAACTCCCCAGGGCTTCCCGTACAGGCTCTGGGATTGATGAGGAGACTTTAGCCAATGGGGAAAATGTAAACTTGGCTCAAGTTGAGGCTGGGAGAAGCACTTGGGTGCCTCTTTTTCTTTGGGCCCTGCTGCTGCCATGAAAACTAGCCCGTGCTAGCCTGCTGGATGATACACCTGACACTCAGAACAGAGACAGCCAAGGCAGCCCCACCAAGACCACCCTATGCCAGCTATGCCCCCAATCCACAGATAACCACAGGTGCATGAACCAGGGTCAGCCAAGCAGCTGACCACCAGATCCCGAGAACTAACGAGTGGTGTTATTTGAAGCCACTGAACTTCAGAGGGGTGTTGTCAGCCACTGAGGTTTTGGAGTAGTGCATTACACAGCGCCAGCTCGCTGACAGGTCAGGCATTTTTATTTATATGAAATTAACTTAAGAAGATCATTTAGCAAGAGTGTCCTGAAAGCTGAGCTATGGGAGGGGCATAGGAGAAGCGGAAGCCTCGAAAGCCCTTAATAAAGCAGAAGCGAAGCCCAGCAGCACAGCCCCAACACTCTTTCCTTGGAGAGTGGTTTTCTTCTGAGGTATTGATATTTCGAATGGTTGCATGCATATAAACCTGAGGGATCAGAACTGTGTCCGAAGTGAGCCCTTTGTCCTTTATCTCTGCTACTTCCCTGGGTCCCCAGGAGTTGGGGGGCTTGGCAGATTAGTATACATTCTTCTGCCAGACAGTGCAATTGTGAGATGCTGGGGTAAGGTTCTTCTGTGTCGGAAGGGTGCCCTGGAAGAGAATGTGAGAGAACAGAGAATTTCCTAGAAGGGAGAATTTTCTCCATTAAAAATGCTGTATTTTTCTTGAGGGGTTTGTGCTGGGATCGACATGCTTAGGGTTGTTTTACCTGTTTTAAAACCTTGCTTGTATATGAAGAAGAGCACTTTTTAAATTAAAATGGCCCCTCACGTCATTCTTCTCAGAGGGACCCCATGTTATTTCCTAATGAAGGGAATTGAAGGGCCCACAGCAGCACATGTGGATTGGGCAGTGGGGGTGGGGAGCTTCAGGAAGCCTTGCTGGGCCTTCTCCCTCTAAGTGCTGCGCTGGGTAAACAAGCACTTTAGCTGGGAGGAAAAACTGAACTTCTTAGGAGAATCTTAAAAAAATCTAAGGATGTGGAGTTGTTTGAGGAATGTCAGAAGATTCAATAAAATTCACACCAAAGAGCAAGCACAAATACCACTGAGATGGCCATCGTCTACTATGTAGCTAGGAAATGCCAGGCTCTCTGTACCTGGAGGAAGAGCCTAATACTCACTGTGTTCCTCCCATTTTTCTTTTTCTAGTGTAGATTTTGAACAGTCCAACACTTCCTTAGGGAATTCCTATACCAGATTCCCCAGAGTTTCCTTTATTTCCTATTATTATTTTCATGTTCATCCCAAACAATGTTATTTTCTCCAATTTGATATAGACAAGCATGCCATCGTCTTTCTTGAAGCTGGAGGTTTATGTCAAATTACGGAGGGAGCAGCCCATGAGTCAGGGCGGAGGCTGAGTGGAGAGCACTGGCACTAGTTCAAGGCCAGCCTGGGCCACATCACTAACGCCTGTGTCAAAAGAAATAAAAAAAGCGGGGCGTGGTAGCGCACGCCTGTAATCCCAGTGGCTCTGGAGGCTGAGGCAGGAGGATCGCAAGTTTGAGACCAGAGTAAAAAAATGGGCGGGGGGTGCAGCTCAGTGGTCCAGCACTTGCAGAGCATGCAAGCCTGGGTTCAATCCCCAGTACTGCAAAAAAAAAAAAAAAAAAAAAAAAAAAAAAAAAAAAAAAAAAAAAAAAAAAAAAAAAAAAAAAAAAAAAAAAAAAAAAAAAAAAAAAAAAAAAAAAAAAAAAAAAAAGAAAGAAAAGAAAAGAAAAAGAAAAAAATAAAATAAAAAGGAAAGAAAGGAAGGGAGGGAGGGAGGAAGAAAGAGTAGGCAGCGTGTGGATGGCATCTGATTCCCATATTCCCTGGTCAAAGTGCAATGTAATTAAAAAAGTGTCATTTCCTAAATTGACTAATTAAATCTATCAAGTAAGTTATCTAAAGTCAATGCTAGAATTTTTCAGCAGTTTTAGAGGCTTCTGTTTTCATTATGTCATTGGTTCATTTTGGTTAAAATGATTTTTGTTCTTTGAAAACATATCATTTAAATGATAAGTATTAAATGATCCTTCTGAGGAGGGTATGTGGTTAAACTCTGCATGAGCTATTACTTTTCCTTCAACAATTTAGCAAATATTGAATGTAGGGCACTGTGCCAGATTCCGCAGAGACTTAAAGGCAGATGTCATTTTAGTTTATGGGTATGGTTGAACGTGAATAATTTCTTTCTCATTTCTTTGATATTTAAAAATAATTTTTTATATATTCTTGTGAATAGATATTATTTGCACATGGTACAAATCTCAGAAGGTATAGTAGGGCAAAGGTGAAACTAAAACAAATTTGCTCTCCTTGTCTCCCACACACTCTGTAACTGGAGGCAACTGTTCTCCCCTTTTAGAGTAACCCTTGCATTTGGAAGCTCCTGCCGATGCACTCTTACCTTTACACACGCAGCATCATACCTTACGTCGCTCTGCACCCTGCTCTTTTTTTTTTTTTTTTTCCTGGTACTGGGAGTTGAACCCAGGGCCTCGTGCTTGCCTGTTTTGCAAGTGCTGGACCACTGAGCTGCACCCCCAGCCCATTTTTTTACTTTTTGAGACAGGGTCTCACTAAGTTACGCAGACTGCCTCTGGTCTCAAACTTGTGATCCTCCTGCCTCCGCCTTCCAAGCCGCTGGGATTACAGGCATGCTCCAGTGCACCTGGCCACCCGCTCTTTTTAATGTGAGATACCTTTGCGACCTTTCCAAGGCTGCAGATGTATAGCATGTCACACTGGGTCTCACTAACTCCTCACTGATGGCGGGTAGGTTAGTTCTAGTCCTTTGCTATTGTAAACAAGGCTTTTACCTTATCTTTCATACACTGTAATATAAAATGGTCTCTGTTCCCCTCTCCCTCAACTGTCCACAAATAAATACTGGAACAACTCAGGTCTCTTTTTCCTTTGTATTTATTTCTTTACTTTTGACTACTCGGGTGTGAACAGAGGGCCTCATGAATACTTTGTAAGTGCTCTACCACTGAGCTGTACCCCAGCCTGTCTTTTATTTTTTATCTTGAGACAGAAATTCACCAAACTCTGCAGGTGTCAGCCTCCCAAGCCTCTGGGATTACAGGCATGCACGATGGGAGCCAGTTTTCTTTTCACTCTTAATTTTTAAAATTTCATCTTAGTTTTCTTGGAAATAGATACTTCACTGAGTTATTTTTTATTTTTGCCCTCCTAATTATGACCTGAGGGGCTGGGATTTAGCTCAGTGGGTAGAGTGCTACACTGCAGTCTCTGAGGTCCCGAGTTCAATTCCCAGCACCGCAAAAATGGGAGAAGGGCCTGGCAATCCACTCCCAAGGCAATCCCGAAACAGTCAGCCATTGAAAACCCTATGAGGGTCGCTATGAGTCAGATACCGACTCCACGGCACCTAACAACAACAACAACAATTATGACCTGGGCTGGGATTTAGCTCAGTTGGTAGAGCACTGCTCTGCACTCTCTGAGGTCCCGAGTTCAATTCCCAGCGCCGCAAAATGGGAGAAGGACGTGGCAACCCACTCCCAAGGCAATCCCGAAACAGTCAGCCATTGAAAACCCTATGAGGGTTGCTATGAGTTGGACTCGACTTGACGGCACCTAACAACAACAACAAATATGACCTGTTTTAACCTTTCATAGGAAAACACTGTTCTGGTAGAGAAGACAGTTTTCTTTGCATAGATGAGACGACACTGCACACAGATCAAATTCTGGCTGAGCACAGTGGCCCATGTCTGTAATCCCAGTGATTCAGGTGACGGAGGCAGGAGGATCACATGTTTGGAGCCAGAGGCAGCCTGCGCAATTTAGTGAGACCCTGACTCAATTAAAAAAAAATAAAAAAGAAAGGGCTAGGGTTGCATTTCAGTGGTAGAGTGCTTACAAAATGTATGTGCAAGGTTCTGGGCTCAGCACCCTGGTATCAAAAAAAAAAAAAAAAGCAAATTTTGTTTTCTGGATCTCACATACATTCTTCCCTAAGCACTACATTCTCTAAAAATTATATTCCATAGAAAAAGTCACCATGGCCAAATATATATCTGTGATGATGATTATTAAAGCTTCTTATTCTGTCTTTAAACAAGTTTAGAATTGTGGTTGGTTACGGGAAAATATATTTTAAATGAAAGTAAACTCCAGGTCACTGGAGACCCAACTGAGAAGATGTTAATAATAGTTCACTGGAAAGTCCTAGGGACTTTTGTGAGAAGAGAAAACCCAAGGACTCATCTCTCTGTTTTTTAAACCACTTTTCACTGGTGTTCTTTAAAAAAAAATATCAAAATACCCATGAGCAGTGGGTCTTTATGATGGGTGCCGAGGCCATGGCCGGCAGTTCTCAGGGGGTCACTGCTGTAGCAATTATCTCGAAGGTCCTTGTTTTCCACAGCTGTGGAAAGAGAGTGAAGGGTGCAGGGCCACCTGAGGGCAGACTTGAGGGACAAAGGGGTGATCTTTTGTGCAGCAGAAGTGCCAGCAAGACAAAAAGCACTCTCTCCTTTCACATCCATGCAATTTTTCTTAGCTCTTTCCATGTCCTGGGACCACAAGAAATGGTAATAAGTAAATAAAACTGCAGCGTTTGACATGCTGAGCCTGAGTGCTGTTCTCTTTCTTGACACTTGGAGGCCAAAGGCCAAGTTCTCACCATTTTATGACTTGTCAGTCCCTACCCAGTGGGGAATGGCTTTAGACCCATTGGCCCCCCAACAAAACTGCTCAGTGGGCGTCCCCCACAGCGGGAGAGAAACATGAGGGCTGGAATCTATGTATCTACAATTATTTTGGATTTCTAAATGTGTACAGTATTAAAAGACATTTCTTCAAAAGTAATTTTCTTGTTTTTCTTTTTTAAAAAGGGTTTTAATAATATTGGATAAATTCCAGTATTTGAGAAAAATAGATAAGATGTAGGGGAATTACATATATCCCCTCCTTTATTTGTGGTACTGGGGGTTGCACCCAGGGCCTTGTGCCCGCATGCTTTGCAAGTGCTGGACCACTGAGCTGGACCCCAGACCATTTTTTTACTTTTTTGAGACAGGGTCTTGCTAAGTTATTCAGACTGCCTCTGGTCTCGAACTTGCAATCCTCCTGCCTCCACCTCCCAAGCTGCTGGAATTACAGGCATGTGCCACTGCGCCCAGTACTATATATCCTTTTTGTTGTTGTTGTTAGGTGCTGTTGAGTCAGTGTCCAACTCATAGCCACCCTATGTACAACAGGCGAAACAGTATTATCAGTGCTTCTCTGCTGTTCATAGGGTTTTCAGTGGCAGATTGTGTGTTGGGAGTGGGTTGCCGGGTCCCTCTCCTAATCCTATAGCACCTGGTGTTCCCAGGTGGTCTCCCATCCGAGTACTAACCAGGCCCAACCCTGCTTAACTTTCAAGATCTGAGGGATTGGATTTCACAGTGGTGTGGCCACAGGCATGTATCCTTTATAGTGCATATGAAAGCAGACCTGCCCTTCCCCCGCCACAAGAATCCATGAAGGTCAAAGAACAGAAGAACTGAGATCTGTGAGTGAAAAGCCACCCTTCCTTCACTTCAGCCTGTGGCCTGGATGCAGAAAAGCCTGAGCTAATGGTAATTACCCAATAGCTCGTCTGTGGCTGGCCCTTTGGACCGGCACAGAGGATCTATCTGTTGCTCTGTTGGAGGCTACATGAAGCTCCGCTGTGTATTCCTAGCGCCTAGGACAGTGCCAGACCTGTAGTAGGCATTAATGACTTTACGTGTTTTTTCTTGTTTTCAGTACTGGGATATTGAACCCAAGGCCTGGCACATGGTAAGCAAATGGCTGCCATTGGCGGCACCCCAAGCAACCTATCCCCCTTTAAAATTTTGAAACTAGCTACCTCTGGCCTTGAACCTTCAATCCCCCTCCTCAGCTGGCTGCATCAATGGGATGCCACTTCCCCCGCAGCATGAATGACTTTTGAGTGGAAAAGTTTAATCAATTGGCCCTTTGGGTGGTGGATGGAAAACTCATACAGTTTTGTTTCTCATGCATCAGTTCCACGGCGGGAGCTCCTGGCTTGACCTCTCACTTGCTCCTTCAATCACAGGTCAGTCCTCCATCCCAGCTGCTTACCAGGCATTCTGAGCAGCAGAGTCTTCTACTTCCTCTGATTTGAACGAACTCAGAGAACTCCCTCTTCTCCAAACCAGGCCTCTTCAGATTTCCATCAATGCCAAATCAGCGTCCTTGGCTGGACATTGGCTCCTAAGGCTGGATTTGGGAGATGGATGAATCTTTGAATCTGACTTGTCACTGAGTCCCTGGCGATGTTTATTGTCCACATCCATCTCTTCCTGCTGAGGCTTTCCTGTCTCCCTCCTGGCTAAAATCTCATTTCCTCATCCTAGGGTCCATGCAGTGGCTTCTTTCTTCCCAGCATATGTTCTTTCCTGTAGCTCAATGCCAAATTATCTTCCTTAGGGCTTATGTGAGAATGTTGCCCTGCCCAGAAGTCATTGAAATGTAATGTCTTACAACACTGAATTAACTTTTCTGCTGGTTCTCAAGATCCCCCATTTACTGGTTCCCCAAAGAGAGACACCTTCATTTCTAGGTGGACTGGCTGCCTTATTGTCCACGCACTTGAGAATGTGTTTGGATGCTTGGATTGTCAAGCAGTGATTACCACAGGAACTGTCAGGGATCTGGATCTGGAAGCCAGCTGGGAACTCAGAGACAGACCTGGGAGGCTAGAGGAAGCACTCCTGAGCACTCTCGCCTGCTGGGGGAGAGAGTTCCCAGAGAAGTGGCCTGGACTTTCCATCCCCCTGGGCTTGGGGACTTCCAGTGTCATGTGGGTCACTTCTGGGTGGATGGCATACAGTGCAGGCTGTCCTCACTGTGGAGTCGGCAATCTGGTTATACAAGGAACGCTTTGCTAATGATTGGTAATCCAGACATGGGCTGTGTGTTGTTTTGGCAAGTGTGGAGTTCCCATAACTGGAGATGTTGAATGTAGCCAGGACCAGGTTGGTTGTGTAAGTAGACACGTAAGGTCCTCTAAGAGCCCAGGCTTTGTTCCTGTGATTCCGAGTCTTTGTAAATATATACCCCAGGTCATGCAATTTGCACCTAACATTATTATGATTTGTATTTACTCATTTTTGTGGCATCTGGATGCAGCAGAAAGCGTATTCCCCTGTGAATTGTGATGAGGCTCAGAAGTCCTGGGTCCCAGCTTTAACTCATGACCCTGGGCAGGGCACTCAGCCTCCTGTGTGCGCAAATGTCCTCATCTAAACACGAACATGGTCATGTTGGAAGAACGCTGGGGGAGGTCACCCCTTCCTCCTGCAAAGATGCTGCCTCCTAGTCCCTGGAACCTGTGACTATGTCACCTTATGGGGAAGAGAGACTTTGCAAATGTGACTAAGTTTGGCATTTTGAGATGAGAAGATTATCCTGCATTATCCAGGTACCTCAGGGTAATCCCTGGAGTCCTTGCTTGAAGGGAAGCAGGGGGTCAGAGTTAGGAGTAGGAGGTGTAATGACAGAGGCAGAGGTTGGCGTAGTGTCCCTTGAACAGAGGGATCAGGGCCCGAACCAACAAATACAGGAGGCTTCTCCCAGCTGGAAAAAGCAGGGCGATAGATTCCCCTCCAGAGCCCCCTGCAGAAAGGCAGCTCTGAGGCCCTCTGGTCCATATGAACCGCTTCAGGCTTCTGACCCCCAGGACCATAAAATAACAAATGCTATGGTCTTAAGCTTCAAAGTGTATGGTAATTTATTATGGCAGCCAGAAGAAACTAATTGATACCCTAAGTACCCTTCCAGAACTGAAATAGTATAATTCTTTATTTTATGTAGGTTAATTTCATGTCTTTAACCAGAATTTAAAAATCTGGAAGGGAGGGACTGCTTCTAAGAGTTAAATTCCCATAACTCTGGCACATACTTACAGGAGTTTGATAATTATTGTTGATTTTTTTTTTCTGTGTTGTGTGTGGTACTAGGGGGCTGAATCCAGGACCTTGCACATACTTTGCAAGTATGTTCTGCCACTGGGCTGTACTCCCAGACCCCTTTTTAAAATTTGCTATCTTGAGACAGGATCTTGCTAAGTTATACAGGCTGCCTCTGGTCTCAAACTTGGGATCCTCCTGCCTCCACTTCCCAAGTCGCTGGAATTATAGGTGTGTGCCACTGTGTCTGGCTTATTGTTGACTTTTTAAAGCATCTGGGGAAAGCAGAGAAGCCATGGTGGCCACCACAGCTTGCAGCAGCTCAGAAGCAATCGAGTAGAAGCCTTTCCAGACACCTCCTGTTGGCCTCCTGTGGCTGGCCAAGCCCTTGCCCCTGTCTTTCCCATGTGGCCCAGGGCCTGGGGCTTAGAGACTCCTGTCTGCTTTTCTCTAAAGCTAATTCTGACTCCTGCGGGAGGGGCTGCCGAGGCTTTAGTCTGACAGGCAGGATGCAGCCCTACGTCCCAGCTGCGAGTGTGGCTCTGACCTCTATTCTGATAGCTGGGCCTTTGCCTCTATGTTAGTAAGAACTATTTAGGTTTTGTTTCTGATTTCCAGCACAGACCTCCCAAGACCCTTGGAATCTCCTGAGTGATAGGAAGGCTTTTGGGATGCTAAGAGACAGAGCTGGGCTGAGAGGCTCCTGGATAGCTATGGGATGAGGACTGGCAGCCAGAGGGTCCAACTGTGGTTGTTGTTAGGTGCCATTGAGTCAGTATCCGACTCATAGCGACCCTCATAGGGTTTTCAATGGTTGACTGTTTTTCAGGATTGCCTTGGGAGTGGATTGCCAGGTCCTCCTCCCATTTTTGCAGTGCTGGGAATTGAACTTGGGACCTCAGAGACTGTAGAGCAGCGCTCTACCAACTGAGCTGAATCCCAGCCCCCGACTGTGGTTAGAACCCCGGAATGTCAGCCTCCATCTTCCAGGAGGGGAGAGGGAGTTAGGCGCCAAGCTCATACAAAAACCCCTATGGGTGATCCACATGCTGAGGAGGTTGTTGTTCCATTTGTTAGGTGCTGTTGAGTCAGGTCTGACTCATACCAATCCTATGTACAATATGACAAAACACTCCCCAACCCTGTGCCAGGCATATGATCTTTTTATGTTGGAGCCCATTGTTGTAGCCACCATATTTCTTCTCATTTTGAGTCATGTCACATCAGCAAAAGAAGGTCCCAGGGGATTTATTCCATTCCTGTCATTAAGGTTAACTCTACCTTGAGAAGGCAACTCTTCCCCAGTTGTTTCTTGAATGCCTTCTAGTCTTGATGGCTCATTTTCTGGCACTACATTTGACAGTGCTTCTCTGCTATTCATAGGGTTTTCAATGGCTAATGATTTTGGGAGTGGGCTGCTGGGTCCTTCTTTCTAGGCTGTCTTAGTCTGGAAGCTCACCTGAAACCTGTTCACTATGGGAGGTCCTGCTGGTGTCTGAAATACTGGTGGCATAGCTTTCAGCCTACAGCAACACACAAGCCCCACAGCATGACAAGCTGAAGACACCTGGGGCCTGAGGAGGTAGGGCACTTCAATTCCAGAGAGGCAGAGGCTTTCATGCTGGGGACCTTTCCAGACTTCACCCTGTGGGCCTCTTCATTTGGCTATTCATTTGGATCCTTTATGTTGTTGGTGTTAGGTGTTGTTCAGTCAGGTCCAACTCATGTGTCCTACGTACCAGAATGAAACACTCCCCAGCACTGTGCCATGCCCAGCACTATTGTCAGTGCTTCTCTGCCATTCATAAGGTTTTCAGTCATGGATTTTTTCAAGAGTGGGTTGCCAAGTCCTTCTCCCAAGCCTACAGTACCTGGTATTCCCAGGCATTCTCTCATACATGGACTAACCAGGCTGACCGTGCTTACCTTCCGAGATCAGGAGGGATCAGATGCCTGGGTGCTATAGCTGCAGACGTACCCTTTATTATATTAAGTATAATACAGCACTTCCCTGAGTTCTGTGAGTCATTCCAGCAAATTATCAAAATTAAGGCAGGGAGCTTGTGAGAATCATTGAATTTATATCCTAGCCAGACAGAAGTGCAGGTAACCTGGGGACCCAAGACTTGAGATTTGGAATCCTGTGGGACAGAGCCCCTTAAGCCTGTGGGGTCAGCATGAGCTCTGGTAGTTAGGATCAGAATGGAGCTGAATTGAAGGGCACCTTGTTGATGCCAGAAAATTGGAGAACTGGTTGGTGTGAGCAAAAGTCCTCTGGCTTCTATTCCTGAGCAGTGTTGATTCTGTGCCGCATCTGCAGCTCCAAATGTTTGCCCAGGTCCAAGTTTTGTTAACTTGCTTGGCTGCCAATGGTTGAACAACTGGGCTCCTGCCTTGCTCCATCAAGTCCTCTGGGATGCATGATCCTGGCTTTGGCTGTCCATCTAGGTTGTGCCCTTGCTGCCCACTGAAAGGCTCTGTGAGCCTAGCTCCCGGCTGGTTCCCGAGCATTCTCCCCAGTCCAACTTCCTACCACTGTCCTTGTCCCTAGAACATTTTCCCATAAGAGCTACTCAGCGCTGCCTGCTGCACTGAATCTCTGCTGCCTCGAACCCCAGGCCGCATGCCCAGCCTTCAGGCAGGACTGGTAGCTCCTGTGGCAGACCTGTCCCCAGACCCCCTCCCCCTAGTGGGCAAGGCCTATTCCTGGTTCTGGGTTCTCACGCCATGATCGGAGATATTGTCTCCAATGGGCTGTGTCCCAATGTGTCCCAAGGAGTGATGTCAGCCATGGCCTTGGCCACCATGGAGCCTGATTAAATTACACTGTTTACAGCCAGGGCTTGGTGTGTGTCTTTTTTTTTAAGGGTCACAGAGCTGTCATTGCAAGCCCAAGAAATACGCAGAAAGAAACAGGAAAGGGACCTGAAGCAGGCTGAGGTTGATTTGACTCAACATGGCAGAGGGCACATGTGGTTGGACACGGCACCCCCCAAGGCTTGATCCATAGAGGAGGGCTTTGAAGTCAGCTTCGAGTTCCATAAGAAGTTCTGATGGACTTCTGATGCCATGGAACCCAGCCTATGTGAGCAGGAAGGAGCAAGCATGCCAGAGAGAGCTCAGTTTTATAACCAAGTCACTCCTTTGACAACCCACTAATCTATTCATGAGGCAGAGCCTTCATGGGCCAGTCACCTCCTTAAAGCTCTCACCTCCAGATAAAATACAGATTTTTTAGAGGTTAAATTCTCAGCATACGAAATTTAGTGGTAGTATTCAAATCAGAGCAAATGGCCTTTGTGGAATTATAGGATGCCTAAAGTGAATACATATCATTTCATATTCATTGATTTGCTTTTCTACCCAACAAGCAATAATGGTGTATAAACTGAATACAAAGATGAGTCAGGCATAGCTCTGTTCTTATGATTCTTTCTAGGTGTTAAGGGCAATAGGGCTGTATCTTAAAACCTACAATACAAAGCAGACAATGGTAACAGCACTACTATGAGAGACAGAGTTACAGTGCTGTGGTTGTACTGAGGAGAGAGAAAATTTATCACTACAGGGAAAGGTGGGGACAATGTGAACTTATAGAGACCGGGTGGAGGGAGGAGGGTTTTGACACACAGGAAAAGGCCTGAGTAAAGGCGGCTTCCCCTTGCCATTCTCAGCTCTTCAGCTTCCTCTTGTGACTTTGAAGTCTCCATCCAAGGACTAACCAGGACAACCCTGTTTAACTTTTGAGATCAGATGGGATCAGAGGCCAGGGCGGTAGGGCTATAGACAGAATGCTTGTCAGTGCGTTTCACAGACAGCCTCAGCGAGGTGGTGTGCGTGGCTCTGTCCTCTAATTGCACTCCAGTAGCACAGTAGGTGGGAGCCGGCCTCCCCTAATTCTTACTTGGATATGCTAATTGAGAAAGCTGGGCTATCTTAGATGACCATCTTTAGAGTTTTGGATTTTATAGGTTGATAATTTTTAAAACATTGGGGTTCACACAGTGGTGTTAATTTTTTGTTTTGCCAAATTAAGGAACTTGGAATAAAAAGACTTTGACAGCTGCAAACTGATCACCGTCATTTTAAAAAGAAATAGAATTTTTATACCAATTTTTGGGAAGGGCACGATGTCAGAATACGGGACAGACCTAAGAATGCACATCGGATAACCCTCCACCCTTGCCTTTGTGCCACAATGTTCAAGATGGTCTCATGGTAAACCCAGGTCGTGGACTCTTGTGATTTGGGGACCCTATGTACTTGACAAGAGTGATTTTGGTAGTTTGTTTGGGATTGACCGTGTGGGGATTGAGAAACTTCACCGGGGCCTAGATGGATTGGGAGGCAGTGTAGCCTCATCAGTTCCTGTGAAGCACATCGCACATTGGCATCACATTTTCTGGCATCTGGTGAGGTGATGGTGTGGCCCAGTTCATTTGTATTTTGAGTCATTTGTGGGAAAAGGAATTTAATCCTCTGGAACCTTTGTATTAGTTAAGTTGTGTGTCTCCTGTCTAGTGATTTACATGCACAGCACAAAGAAGTTCCAGAATTGCATTCCTGATTGTTCCACTCCCACCCTCTTCCTCTACCACTGTAGGTTAGAGAAATTATTTAGCCTTGTGCAATAGGGGCTCTGCATGAGGGACTCCACAAGACCCTGTTCTTTTTTTTTTTTTTTTTTTTTTTTGTAGTACTGGGGGTTGAACCCAGGGCCTCACACCTACATGTTCTGCAAGTGCTGGACCACTGAGCTGCACCCTCAGTCCATTTTTTTTCTTTTTTACTTTTTGAGACAGGGTCTCACTAAGTTACGCAGACTGCCTCTGGTCTTGAACTTGCGATCCTCCTGCCTCCACCTCCTGAGCCACTGGGATTACAGGCGTGCACCACCGTGCCCGGCAAGACCCCGTTCTTCAGCTGACTCATTACTTATATGTATTTCTTATACTGCACTGATATGGGGCTTTTCGATGAGTACAGAAACTTCTGAATGATGAGTAAGTTGGTACCATGTCATGGTTTGTGATATTAACATATGAATTGCTTTTATCTTTTCAACTCAGTAATTAGGTTCCTCCCAAACTTTATGTACCCCTTTTGGTTTGTAAGCTGTGATCCTCTGATTTATTTTTCTTGAGTTCATAGGCTTGATGTGGAACAGGCCTTTGGTACTCATTAAATGAAGAATTTTACTTGAAGGGTTGCTCTCTACCTTGTGCTGATGGGCCCTCACATATTATACTCCTCGACACTGGCCATCCATAATTTAGGACAGTGTTCCCATACACATAATGCTTCAGCATTGCAGTGCTTATGAGTAATTGACAATCACCGATGAAAACAATAAATCAGACAGGCCAGGCCCAGTCCTTTATGTCCATCTACCAAGGAGGAAGGCTGAATATGGGTGACTGCTATTAACTGGGAGCTTTTCAGATCATAAAGTTAGAGAAAGCCTCTATTATTAATACAACCTG
This sequence comes from Pedetes capensis, assembly GCA_007922755.1. NCBI lineage: Eukaryota > Metazoa > Chordata > Mammalia > Rodentia > Pedetidae > Pedetes > Pedetes capensis. The sequence goes on along the minus strand of VMDO01012653.1, from coordinate 44,988 downwards.
AGTGGCTGTTTAAAATAGATATCCCTAGTTGGATAAGGAGACAAGAAAAGTACTCTGCTTTTTTTTTTTTAAGTTATTGTAGTTCATCTCAAAGGAATGACTTATTTTGACACAGTGCGTGACCTTGAGTCGTAATATATATGACAGTTTGAATGATGTAGGGGAGCTCAGGTCACTGCGAATGTCACATGTCACTGTCAGTGAATTAGGGTTTATTTTCTTAAAATGCAAATCTAGAACAGTGCGATTTAGGAATCCTAACCCAGTTGTAACACCCAGTGGAGCATTAGGAAGTACAACAGCTTGCCTGGACTGCAACACATACAAATGTCAGCTTGCTCTGTCTTTGCCACAGGCATCCCCCAAGCTTCCGCTGCTCATCAGGAATATTCCATGTTGGTTTGAAACTGGGCATTATCTCTTTGTAATAGTTCTTCCCGATGTTAGGAGAGCCATGCAGGGCTCAAACTTTCACAGGAAAGAGAAATCCCATTGCCTGAGTGAACACAAGGGGCGCTGCCTCTGGTGACTGGAGCACAGTGAAAATTGAATCAAGGAAGTCAGGAAGCACAGTGTGGGGGGAGTCTTCACCTTCTCTGGGATATGAAGCCGAGGTCCCAACCCAAGCAGGCCACCGTAGTGTTCTGTGGGGAGCAGTGGGGAGGGGACAGGGTGGGGGACTGGACATGCTTAGCAGCATCCCTGAGGACAAGGTGCCCTCTGGTGTTTGACAACTCCAGTTCTGGGAAATACCAACTTGCGAAGCTGGGTTGTTCTTAGGTGCCCTCCTTCCAATGGCTGATTGTTTTGGGAGTGAGTTGCGATGTCCTTCTGTTTTTGCAGTGCTGGAGATTGAACTCAGGGCTTCAGAGAGCACAGAGCAGAACTCTACTGACTGAGCTAAACCCCAGCCCCGTGGGAAGCTGGGTTAGATGGGGCTAAAGTGCATGTGCTCTGGAGGTGTTCCAACTTTGGGTTTTATTTCCTGGCTCTACCATTGATATACCAGTCATGTGACTTTGGGTAACAACCTTGCAGAGACTCAGTTTCTTTGGCCCGAAAGTGGGAAGAAATTCTTGCCTCATAAGGGTATTTTGAAGAGGAAAAGACAGTCACCCAGATAAGAGTTAAATAGCTCCCAGGGTTCCCCTTTGTAGTTTTTGAGAGAGAACAGAGTCTGAGGCATCTCTTAACCCCTTGACAAACAGAGCGATGGTCACAGGTTAGAGGCAGAAACCTGTCCACTTGCCTAGAGGCAGTGCTGAGGTGTTAAAGCAGGACTGTGGTTGACAGCGCCCACGTGTTGGTCAGCTTGCCATGCTGTGGGGGCCTGCGTGTTGCTGTGATGCTGACAGCTATGCCACTGGTGTCTCAGAACAATGTCCAACTCCCAGCCTCCTCAGGTAATTAACCGAAATCTTTAGACACCACCTGGCACAAAATAGACACCTAATAATGCTAATCTCCTTCGCTCTCCCTTTCTTTTTACCTTTATTTACCCCCATTTGTTTCCATATTTTTATCTGCCTTCCCCATGGCTAGAACTTTACACCTGGACTAAGTCCGGTTTCCTCTCTCTTTGGAGTACATTGCTCTTTTCCCCACGGTAGCTATGACCCCCACCTCTTACACAATGTACACAAGGAACAGTGTAACTGGAGCAAGCGTTAGGAATTAGTGCGTGCAGTCAAATGGCTCTGCTGGACATTTTGCCTTACATGGTGATGGAGGGCCCTTTTGTCTCCAGGCAGATGTTGCTACTGGGAAGAAGAAGGAATCTTCACTTGTGAGTACAAACAGGGACATGCTGGCCCACCCCACAGTGTACTTATTTGAATTGGGCCAGACATACCCTCTCCTGTGTGGCTGTAGGAACTGAGGTGGAGAAAGCACAGGGGACTCCAGACCCTGGCGTCATCCATGCAAGGGGTGTGGGTGCCTGATCCGGTCATCTCTTAGTGGTGTCTCTGTAGCCTGGCCCTCTGTGACTAGACCTACTGCTGCCACTTGCAGAGATTTGTGTTAGAGGCTGACATGTGGGTGCCTGGGCACGAGTGGGTTTTCCCACATAGTCTGAAGCGTGCATTCTCCATGTGGGCGACACGGCCTCTAAGGATGGAAACTGGTTCTTGGGGAGCAAAAAGTCTTCTTTCAGCTTATAGCTCACCAGTATACATATAATACACATTTACATACTATATTAACTCAGTAGGGTGCTGCTCTGCACTCTCTGAGGACCCAGGTTCAATCCCTACCAGTGCAAAGATGAGAGAAGGACATGGCAATTCACTCTCAAAGCAATCTTGAAACAGCCATTGAAAACCCTATGATGGTCGTTATGAGTCGGACATCACTTGATGGCACCTACCAACAACAAACAACATTATAGGAAAATATGTCTAAAAATCCCCACGTGTCTGTCAGCTCATCGTGCTGTGGGGGCTTGCATGTTGCTGTGATGCTGAAAGCTATGTCACCAGTATTTCAGATACCAGCAGGGCCACCCATGGTGAACAGGTTTCAGCTGAGCTTCTATACTAAGACAGACTAGGGAGAAGGACTCGGCAGCCCACTCCCAAAACAATTAGTCATTGACAACCCCATTGACAACCACTGAATAGTAGAGAAGCACTGTCAGATATAGTTCTGGAAAATGAGCCGCCCAGGCTGGAAGGCATTCAAGAAAGGACTGGGGATGAGTTGCCTCCTCAAAGTAGAGTCAATATTGATGATGGGATGGAGTAAAGCCCCTGTAACCTCCATTTGATGGTGTGGCACAACTCAAAATGAGAAGAAACATAATGGTTGCAACAATGGGCTCAAACATAAAAAGATTGTGTATGTGGCACAGTGCTGGGTAGTACTTTGTTCTGCTGTACTTAGGGTTGCTATGAGTCGAATCTAAGTCTCTGACACATAAAAGCAACATGGTTGACAAGGCTGCCTTTTCAACATCAACTCTGAGAACAGAATCATTTGCACCTGTGAGTAAAGAAAAAAGGCTTTTCAGATAATTTTGCTTTTTCACATCTTGGTTTTCAGGTCAGAGATACTTTCTTGTACTGGTGTCTGAAATTAGAGCATGGAATTCTACTTTAATAATGCCTATTTTTTTTGCAATAAAATATAAAAATATAGATCTTTACTTGGGAGTACCTAGATGGGAATTCACGTTTATAGCCTTATAATTCAAGTGTGTAGTATCATGCCACTTATAACATGGGACAATCATGTCTATGGTTTATTGAGCACTGAATGTATTCCATGAACAGGGAGTTTTGGTTTCATTATTTTGACCTCTGGTTCATTCAGATCTTAGACTTTCCTCTTTGCTTCATGAAACCAGGAAAGCTCTCTCTGTTTTTAAATCCAACTCACAATGAATATTATTGGTATATGTAAGCAGTGTAAAATAAAACAATCATCTAACAAAACCTTGACTAAAGAATTACATCTTAGCCAGGTACAGTGGCACATCCTAGTGAGTCAGGAGGTAGAGGTGGGAGGATAGTGAGTTTGCGGCCAGAGGCAGCCTGTGTAACTTAGTGAGATCCTGTGTCAAGATAAAAAAATAAAAAAGAGGCTAGGGGTGCGCTTGTAAAGGTATGTGTGAGGGCCCTGGGGTGAACTCCCAAGTATTGGGGGGGGAAAAAAAAAAAGAATCATACTGTGGGGGTTGTATAGCAAATTGTGAAAAATTGAACTCAGGAAAATAGAGCTGGTTAAAAAGTAATCAGCACAAAATGAGAGTGGCAATGGTTAAAATCACATATGATAATTTTTTGATTGAATATTTATGACTGAAAAATCAAATTTGTGAGAATAAATTATATCTGAAAAGCTTGGGTTAGAATTATCAGATTTTGTAAGAACATTGGTCACAGAAAGATAAGGCAAAACAAACAAGAAACATTGAGTGACAGATACTAAGTTTCATAAAATTTGATGTGAATAAAAAACTAATCAATGAACTAAATTTATATTGCAAATTCATAAGGAAAAGATTTAATACCAGTGAAAATAGATTTACTAAAATACAAATCAAATGGAAAGAGCAAGGTATTATTTAACTAAGGAAAGAACTGAATTTACTTGGTGGATTCACTCCTAAAAATATACCTGGAGAATGGATGTGCTTTGGTGCAATTCAGTCTTCTCCTCTGTTTTACGTGCTCCAGAGATGTTCTAGACCTGGGCCAGACCCCAAGTTTCTGCTGCGGCCGTGGTCCTCCAGGCCCAGCTCATGGCTTCTGCTCTTGCCTCATCTCCCCCAGCTGCCCTGGTTCCCTCTGCCCCAGCCGCACTGGACTCCTCACTGTTCCGCACCTGCTTGGCAAGAGTGCTGTTTCCTCTTCTGTCAGACAGTGCTTTCTACCGTACCTTTGCACTCTTAGACCACTGAGGTTTTTGGCTTATTTGTTACATCACCAAGACCCTCCTTATACACTTTGTCTTTTATTTTCTTGCAGTATTGGGGGGCTGAACCCAGGGCCTCACGCTTGCATGCTTTGCAAGTACTGTACCACTGAGCTGCACCTCCAGCCCATTTCTGAACATTTTATTTTGAAACAAGTCCTCTATAAGTTATGCAGGCTGCCTGTCATCTTGAACTTGTGATCCTCCCACCTCCGCCTCTGCCTCCAGAGATGCTAGGAAGAGAGGCGGGAGCCCCGCCCCCCCAGCGCCCAGCCACACACTTTGTTTGCATTACTTAAGCTTTGCATTACCCATGGGTGACAGTCATCATGTTCCCAATCATAGCTGTGAAAACATCTCATGGAGGAATCACAATTTGCCAAAAGCCACACAGCTACTAAACGACAGAACTGAAAATTTGAACCCAGTTCTGGCTGGTTTGATGGCCTGAGCTCCAACTTCTTAGTACGATATTAAATGCGTTGTAGTCCACATGGGCAAAAACATGCTCATAAGAGCTCAGCGGGTTTATTCCAAACTGGAGACCCATTCCAATCCTTTTGAAATCAAGTGACGTGGTCATGATCTCGAGGGGTGAGAAGTGGAACTACAGATTTCGAGCTCTCTCTGACTGTCCGCACATAGCACGAATTACGTAGTAAAACACCCTTGAAGGTAATTTGAGTTTGATGACTTTGAAGGAGGCTGAACAAATTCCTTCTGGGGTAGGATGTTATTCTGCCTGTCTCCAGGGAGGAGTCTTGAAAACTCCTAGTGGCATTTCCTAAAAACAAAACAGATACATGTTAACAAACTGATAAACGAGCCTATTTTAGGAAGCTCATAATGGGGCTGGGATTTAGCTCAGTGGGTAGAGAGCTGCGCTGCAGTCTCTGAGGTCCCGAGTTCAATTCCCAGCACCGCAAAAAAGGGAGAAGGGCCTGGCAATCCACTCCCAAGGCAATCCTGAAACAGCCATTGAAAACCCTATGAGGGTCGCTATGAGTCGGATACCGACTCGATGACACCTAACAACAACAACAACAACAGCATGTTCTCTCCCTGTGTGCAAGTTCAGAAGCCAGACTACCTGAGGGTCACTGGAGGACATGAACCAGGACACAGGCGGTGGGACCTCAGGCTGCAGGCGTCAGCACCCAGGGCAGTGATAACCCACCATGCCATCTGAAGCGCAGCACAAGGCTGGAGTGGGGGTGGGGGTAACACTCCTGTGTCAGTTCCCACCAATGGCAGGCGGGAGTTTGGGCCTCTTGTCACAGCTGGGGCTGGTTTCCACAATGGCTTTCTGTATTTCCACTGGGATCAGTTACAATTTGAATTTGATTTCCAAGTAAGAGAGGAGCCCCTTGCTGTTTCCCCCGCATTTAGCTTTTGCTGGCAAGCAGAGAAATCTTCAAACATGAAGAAAACTACTTTGCAAATTTAGGGTTGCTCGGTCATTACATTTGCAGGAAAAAAATGTGCTATCGTGGGTTTATTTCAGGATCTCAGCCATAATGTGTGCATAAATATAAACATACATTTGCACACACACATTTTACATAATGAGGTCTAATTCAGAATTGCTGAATCCTTTCTTATGGAACCATGTTCTTTGATCATGTGTGCGAACAGATTTAAATGTGGTGTTTAAAAATTAAAAAAGAAAAAAGAAAGCTGGGTGCTCTGGCTTACACCTGTCACCCCACCAACTCAGGAGGCTGAGGCAGGAGGACTGGGAGTTCAAGGCCAACCTAGTGACACCCTGTTTCAGAGTAAAAAATAAGAAAGGGACCAAGAGTGCAGCTCCATGGTGGATCACCAAAAAAAAACTTTGAAAAATAAATTAAAATAAATAAAAATAAAAATAAAATTTTACCCATGTTTCAGAACCCAAGAGGACAAAGGATATGCAGAGCCTCCAGGTAAGGGTCAGGACGTAGGTCCTGAAAGGCTCGTCTCTCTCAGTGCAGTGAGGCTCACAGTGGTTACCACAGGGCTCCTGCTACCTCCATTTGTAGTTTTATTTCTCTGTCTGATGGAAATCTGTAAAACATAGGTTGGTTTTTCTGCTACAGAAAGGCCCTGTGAATAGATCGGCCTGAAAACATGGATGGTAAGCTGGTGCTCTGGAGAGTTCGGCTCGGCTTCCACAGCTTTGAAAACGCTGGGTCTTTCTGCTTCCAAACCTCATTGTAAAGAAAGCGAGGCAGAGGAGACCATCAGGCCAATGGTGTGGGCTCTAATGAAAAGCCTCGAGAAGGAAAATCAATCATCCTGTGTGTGGTGTGGTTCTGAACACAGTTCTCTGTGGTCAGAAATCAGGTGGCGCGCGCGCGTGTGTGTGTGTGTGTGTGTGTGTGTGTGTGTGTGTATGTGTGCGCACTCACTACTGCAGTGCGAAGGGGGTGGAGTATAGCAGAAGTGGTGGCAGAGAAATTGATGCAGCTTTTCCAAAACTGTGTGCAAGTGAGGCCTGTGGAAGAGACGAGGCCTGTTGAATGAGAGGTGGGGAGTTTGCTCTGAAGGGGAAGGGACCAAAGCTGGGAAGGGGTAACTGTCCTGAAGCCTTGAGGTGACAAAGGACTCTGATGGCCCCTTGGGAAGTGCTATAAGTTGAATAGTGTCTCCCCAAAATATATGCTCTAATCCTCACCCTTGGTACCTGTGAACGTGATCTTCTTTGGAAATAGAGTCTTTGCAGATGTAATCGGTTATGATGAAATCACACTGGACTTAGGGCAGTACTGTGGTCTGAATGTGTGCATCCATCTGTCCAAAACTCTTACATTGAAATCTCAACCACCAAGGTGGAGATATAAGGAGGTGAGGCCGCTAGGAAATGTCTGGTTCCTGAGGGTGGGGCCCTCTGAGTGGGATTAGTGCCCTTAGGAAAGAAACATGAGGGAGCTCACATGCCCCTTCCACCATGTACACTTCAGCAAAAAGACTGTTGTCTAGGAGGCGGTCCTCACCAGACATTGGCTCCATCAGTGCCTTGATATTGGACCTCCTACCTTCCAGAACTATAAGTAATAAACTTCTGTTGTTCATAAGCCACCCAGTTTATGCTGTTTTCTTATAGCAGCCCAAATGGGTAGGACAGATGGGGTACAATACAATGACTGTGTCCTCATGAAAAAAGGGAAGAAGACCGTATGAGGATGGAGTAGAGACTGAAATGGTGCAGCTGCGAGCCAGGGGATGTCCATGATTCTTAGCCACCGGAAGGTGGGAAGAGGCCGGGAGAAAACCTTCCCTGGAAGCTGCACAGGGAGCAGGGCCCTGTCTGCGACTTTGGTTCAGATCTCTGGCTTCCAGATGCATGAGAATACATGGCTGCCATTCTAAGTCACTCAGTGTGTGGGTTTTGGTGTGGCAGCCCAAAAGCACTGGGCAAAAAGGTCACCTGTGTTAGCCTCAGGAAGTAGGGGAAGGCGAGGAGAACCTGGGGTGGCAAATAGCGAATGACAATACAGAAGGGCTGGGAGGCAAGGGGTTGCGGGGGGCAGGCGGCCTGCGGACTGCCAGGTGCACTGCCACAGAGAAGGCTGGGACAGGAGGCTGGTTTCTCACTCGGTGGGACTAGGAGAGGGGGATTTGGCCAGTGGCAGGAACAGTTAATATTCAGGGGTTCAGGAAGGGTCAGATTTCTCAACTCCTAACTTCTATTACTCTTAGCAACACTGTATTTTCCAAAGGTGACCACGGCAATAGCTCCCACCCCTCTTGCTCTTTAGAATGTCACACTCCCAAGCTAGGAGCAGTGGCACATTCCTGTCATCCTAGGGACTTGGGAGGTGGAGGCAGGAGGATAGCAGGTTGGAGGTCAGAGGCAGCCTGCGAAACTTAGTGAGACCTTCTCTCAATTTAAAAATAAGAAAAAAGTACTAGAGGTGCAGCTCAGTGGCAGAATGCTTGCAAAACATATGTGAGGCCCTGGGCTCAGCCCATAGGTGCTGCAAAATAATAATAATGATGATGATGATGATGATGATGATGATGATGGTGGTGGTGATGGTGATGAACGAATGTAGCTATTTCTCCATTATGTGGTCATATCTAGATCCCTTCCCCTTGAATCTGGGCATGCTTATGATGTCCTTGGAACTTTTAGCATGTGGCAAAAGTGATGCTGCCTGACTCCAAGGTTAAATAATGGAAAATGGTGTTGCTTCCCTCTTGTGTGTGGCGACTGTAGACTTGTCCTGGAGCCTGGAACAACTATGAAGCAGCCCAATTGCCCTGGAGTTGCCATGTTGTGAGGAAGCTCAAACTAGCCTATGCAGATAGACCGTATGGAGAAACCCACAACCACATGAGGAGAGAGAGATGCCTGGCCACTTGCAGGCTCTTCCTGGCCCCTCTTCCTCCAACTACTCTGGTCCAGCTCCAACCCCAACTGATCCTAAGCTGAAACAACCCATGTAGCTGAATTCCTGACATGTACAAACTGTGAACAACATTAAAATAGTTTCTTTTGAAAAGATGAGAAGTTTTGGGACCTTATGATGGAACAATGATAAATGGAGCTCGACACACCATTGCTGGGGCTGCTCTCCCTATGAAACCTCTCCATGACTTCCTCCCTTGAGACTCTTCTCACACAGCCATTAGCTGTTCCAGTTCTTAGCATTTTCCTCCTTCCATAGCTTAGATTTGCTGGTGCCTATCATATTTTCCATCCCTTTATTATGCAGAACTCACTGTGTCTCACCCTCTACAGAGCCACACTTAGTTCCACTTTCTCAGCAACAAAAGGAGCTCTGGGGACCAGATCCCACCTTCGTTAAGAGCACAGTTTGTGCTCCAGTGTCGGGATGAGGTTTTCGATGTAACAAGAGAGCATGCTTCCCGTTACTCATGAACTGCTAAATCAAAATGCATCCGTTTCCCTCACTGGGGCTGTGGCTCATTCATTTTTGTGTCCATAGGTTGACTGAGTGTTTGGCAGAGAAAAAGCTCTCAATAGATGGATGGATGGATGGATGGATGGAGAAGGGGTAGATGAATGCTTGGAGAGGAACACTAGTGAGTTTGACTGTAGGGTGCTATTCCAGGCACACTGGGAGTATTAATATTTGGAAGATGCATCAAATTCCTACTCCATGCCTTACCGAATGTCAAAGCACATCTGATTTGAAACCCTTTGAATAAAGAAACGCCATCTTGTTCAATAGACAAAGCAGGACGTTTGGGTCAGCCCATCAGACCTGAATTTGAATCCTCTCTCTAGCTGTAAGGCAACTAGAGTTTCAAAGAAGCAGTATGAAGTGGAATTTCAAAGATAAAGGCACATGTTCTGCTATTCCTCACTTCTGTGCCGAAGGAAGTCCTGCGTAACCTCAGCTTTCTGCAGACTGGAGAGGATGCCTCATACTCTTTTTATTCTTTTTCTTTTTCTTTGTAACACAGAACTACACATAGAAACTATTAGTCAATCATACTTTGTAGTTGGGAGGACTAAAAGTATATATACTTTTTTCAGGCAGAAGTTCAATTTCTGTCTACAATTGCTTCATGACTCTCCTTTTCTCTATAGGTTCAGGCAAAATCCACTAAACCTATATATATGTTCCTGTGCTTTTCATGTGCATAGATTTCACATAATTATCTCCACACTCTGTGGGCTTTGCAGTGGCCTGGATTATGGTGAAGTCTGTAAGTAAGGAGCAGCACCCTGCTATCAAACCCATTAAAATTTTAGCAGTGAAGCATGGCAACATTTAAAGTAAACCAGATAAGTTAAAAAAATTATACATATATATATACATACCATACCACCCTGGCATCCAATCCCACCTGATCTTGGAAGCTAAGCAAAGTCAGGCCTGGTTAGTCCTTGGATGGGAGCTGCCTGGGAAGACCGGATGCTATAGGTTTGGGAGAAGGACCTGACAGCCCACTCCCATAACAACCAGCCATTGAAAACCCTATGAATAGCAGAGAAGCACTAACAATAGTGCAGGGCATGGCACACTATCAGAGAGTGTTTCCTTCTGTTGTACACAGGGCCATTATGAGTTGGGCCCAACTTTATGGCACCTAACAGTAAAAGCAGCAAAAATATGTATACACACATACATACAGAAGATATTGCTTTTTGCCTGACAAGTGATTTTGTATCTATTTTATAATTTTTTTTTTATTTTCAGAGCTTTTGGATTTCAAAGTTTTGGATAAGGAATTGTGGGCCTGCCTCATGCTGGCCCCAAGGATCAAGTTTGCATACATTTGTTCTTTGTCTCAGGGAATTCTACAATGGAGCAAGCTAGAGCTAAAACAAAACAAAACAAACAAAAAAAATAAAATAAAACAAAATGTGATGTTGTCTTGCTCAGATTTGTAAACAGTTGTCATTTAAAAGACAAAAACGGCTTTAAGGAGCAATTGGGAGCCAAGAATCACAACAGTCCTTCACAAAGAAGGACTTCTCCTAACCTGGTAAGGAATAGAGAGGCAAGAAGGCAAGGGGTCTCCCTGCAGTCTCCATGGCCGAATCTCACCTGGGCCACAAGCTGTGTCACTGACCTGGGGGCCACAGAGTGGCCTTTGGACTGTCCCTGAGACTGAGTATGCCCTCTTTTGAGCCCTCTCTTCTTAGATCTCTCCTCTGAGAATTGATGGAGGCGTCATAGAGCCACTGCTGTTTGTCCCAAATAATTGGATTGACCCTTAGAAGAAAATGTTAGTTCAGGGGAAATGAAATTTTTAAGTGAAGGGCCAGACTCCCGTTCTGGAGCATCTATGTTTACTTGGAGGATGGGTTTTCAGCCTTTGTTTTGTCATTTCAAGGAACTCTACATACAAGACACTCAGATCATTTCTGCCCCATCCACGTTCTGCAGGAGCTTGGTCTCTCTCATTGGTACAATTTGGCCATCAACCTCCCTACCACAACTGGTTGGACCAATCTGAACCAGCTTCACATTTCTCCCTTGGGTTTTAATCATAAGACAGAGAACCTCAGGAAGTCCAGAAGTCTGGGTTTGTAAGTCCCAGCCTTAGTTCTGAACCTTGACAGTGCCACACTCTGGCAAATCTGAGTGCAGAGAACTTCTCAAAAGCACCTTTCTAGGTAAACTTTATGTCACCCTGTGAAGCTAAAGCAGATCAGACACAGATGACACAATGGACATCACTATCCTGGCAGCAAGCTGCTTGAGAAATTAGTGTTCTCACTGCCAACAATTACAGTGTCTGGCAACACCTTTGTTGTAAGATAGAAAAATAATTCAAATACATCAGGTATCTAGAGGCCCTGTAAGAATATGTTCATTAAGGTTTAGAATTTGGAATCTAAGAAATTCAGGGGGACAGTAGTTCATCCCTTGGCCTTTGTCAGGGCTGCCTGAAAATCATACAGGAATTGTAGAAGCTGGTCACCAGACCAGCACCCTTTCACTCAGCAGAACTTCCCCATTAATGTTTACGTACCTGGCATAACATCTCTGAAAGTTGGTGAGTCAGTGTTGTAGGGCCTTATATTCACCTGTGACTTGGTCTACTATTTTAAAATAGAATGGCAGCCTTTTAAATGTTCAAACTTGGCTACTTTGAGAAGGGTCCTTATTTCACTCTGCATCACCTTATCTTTAGAAATCTTGGAAAAAAGAGACCCCCCAAATTTATATCAACTGCAAATGGTATATGAGGGTAGCAGTGACATGCCCAGAAATAACCTAGAAATAAGGTTGTTGTTGGTGGTGGTGTTACGTGCCGTCGAGTTGAGTCCAACTCATAGTGACTATATGTACAGCAGATGGAAACACTTCCCTATTCTGTGCCAGGCACACGATCTTATTTATGTTTAAGACCATTGTTGCAGACACTGTGTCAATCCATCTAGTTGAGGGTTTTCCTTTTTTGCATTGACCTGTCACTCTCCCAAACATGATGTCTTTCTCCAGGGACTGATCTCTCCTGACTACATGTCCAAAATACATAAGACATAGTCTAGCCATACTTGCTTCCAAGGAGCTCTCTGGTTGTGCTTCTTCTAGGACAGATCTGTTGATTCTTTTGGCGGTCCATAGTATATTCAATAATCGTCTCCAGCACCATAATTCAAAAGCATCAATTATTCTCCTTTCTCCCTTGTTCAATGTCCAGCTTTCATAACCATATGATGCGACTGAAAATACTATGGTGTGGGTCAGGTACACCTTCATCTTCAATGTGACATCTTTACTTTTCTATACTCTAAAGAGATCTTTTTGCCACAGCTTTCCTCAGAGCAATGAATCTCTTGATTTCTTGACTGCTGCTTCCATGGGTGTTGATTGTAGAACCAAGTAAAGCAAAATCATGGGCAACTTCAACCTTTTCTTCCTTTGTTGTGAAGTTGCATACTGACCCAGTATGCAAGAAATAAGGTGGATTAATTAAATAGAAATAAATTAGACTAATTAAACAAAATTAAATGGGAAAAGTTGGCCTATGGGAGTCTAGAAATAAAGTGGCTAAATTAAGTAGAAATAAATGAGAATACTTAAATAAAATTAAATGGGATGTGTCAGCCCATGGGTACAACTTCTTGACTTGTCATTTAAACAGTGATATTAATATAGTACAATAAAGAACATATTTACCACAGCATAAAAAGTGGGGCTAAGAGAAGAAAACTCTGCCAATGCCTGAACATCACTGCCTGGGGTAAGATAATTATCTAGAAGACAGTGAGATCATAGAAAATTGTGCCCATGAATAGTTCTTATCTTGGCTTGCACAAAACATTCCTTAGTACTATTTACTTACATTGCATGTTTCACATGAACCTAATAATTACTAGGGGGGTTTGGGGTTTAGCTTATTTGGTAGCGTGCTGCTCTGCACTCTCTGTGGCCCTGGGTTCAATCCCCAGCACTGTAAAACCAGGAGAAGGATGTGTCAATCCACTCCTGAAGCAATATTGAAACAATCAGCCATTGAAAACCCTATGAGGGTGGATATGAGTTGGTTCCAACTCCAGGGAACCTAACAGCAAACAATAATAATTACTAATCTGGCTTCCGGGATACTGGAAATACCCAAACCCATTCTAGCTCAATGAAGCAGAATGAAGTTCATCACAAGATCTTGGGCTAGAGGGTGATGCTTGGGTGCTCTGAATCCTGGAGCAGATCTCCCAGTGGGCTGGCTCCAGAGACAACCTGTGCTGCCACACCTGGCCAAAGGTATGGTAGAGTTCACCACTGATGCTGGAAAGTAGATACACCATCATCGGCATCTGCTGGATTAAAAGCACCTTCACCGCCATTCTCTGAATTAAACATCTGAGTCTGCACAGTGTTAGGCCAACTGTCATGTGAATGTGCCATATTGGAAAAATCTAGATCGTGTGGCTTCACCTTGGCTTCACAGGGGTCTGGGAAAGCATGCTCTGTGACTCCTCCTTGGGAGACGCCGTGCATGAAGGCCAAAGTCCCCAAAGGTGGAGAGGACAGCACATGTCCACCACAAGAGAAGTGGAAGGCAGGGACGTTAGCCTCCTTGCCACAGGAGGACCACCTTCCCTGTGAGGGAAGATGCTCACCATTTTCTGAATTCCTAGAGCAGAACCTGGTTTCCTCTGGAAGTTGTGGAAAAGCAGTTTTTAGACTTATGAGACCATGGAACAAACTTGAACCAAGATAAATTCATCTTTTTGAGGCCATCCTTAGTGACTCTCCCCTGCCAGCCAGCCAACCAGCTTTCCCGGGTGACACGCTCTTATTCATTCTGTGTTGCATCAAAAGCATTTTAGACCACATATAAATCAATTTGAAGGTCAAATGTCCTGAAACACAAAGAGAGAACTGTAGGAACAGATTTGTCAATGGGTGTGCCTTTTTTTTTTTTTTTTTTTTTTTTTTTTTTTTTTTTTTTTTTTTTTTTGCGGTGCTTTGGGGTTCAACCTGGGGACTTGCATATACTTTGCAATCGCTCTACCACTGCACTATACCCTGAGCCCATTTTTTTTTTCTTTTCTTTGAGACAGGGTCTCACTAAGTTATGCAGGCTGCCTCTGGCCTTGAACTTGTGATCCTCCTGCCTCACCCTCTTGAATTGCTGAGATTACAAGGCATGTACCACCATGCCTGGCTTAATGGGTATCTTTTTGATTAACGTTAATATCTGCTTCAAATGCTCTGAAGGTGGGAGGTGAGAACCATAGAAATGGATCGATGGCTGGGTAGGGGGTCTATATGCTAGGGCGTCTGTGTGTGGGAATAGTCTGCCCTGAGTGCAGGCAAAGTCTGCAGAGAATTTAAAAATAATAGAATCAACTAAAAGTTGGTTTGGTTTTCATTATCACCATGTGTGAGCAATTCTAAACAATGTCAGTGATAAAATGCTTGTACCTCAAAATCTTTTTGTTAGTTTATATTCTAAACAATTATTAACATTACTGTTGATACTTAATATACCAGGCTTGACATGGAGAGGGAAGGGATAGGTGAGGGGTGGGGTGGAGGGAAAGAGAAATGCTAGTTGGATCTACTCTCACAGTCTAATGTCACCATGTCTGAGTTCTGTTGGCTACGGTTTAAATAAACTTTAAAAAAATTTCCATCCATTTATCTATTATTTTCCATGTGTATAGTCACTGTTTATGTTGGTGAAAAAATGTATTTGCAGTAAAAAGGTCATTGGTCTGATAAAATTCTTTCATACAATCTTCAGCACCATTTCTGTCATCAAGGCCTTATTTTCCAACTACTGAGCCTTCTTTGTTTCCAACCTTTGCATTCCAGTCACCAGTAATTATCAGTGTGTTCTACTTGCATGTTTGATCTATTTCAGATTGCAGAAGCTGGTAGAAATCTTCCCTTTCTTCATTTGTGGTCTTAGTGGTGGGTGCATACGTTGGATAATAGTCATCTTAACTGGCCTTCCTTGTAGGCATGTGATATTATTCTATCATGGACAGCGTTGTACTTTAGAACAGATCTTGAGATGTCTTTTTTGATGATGAATGCAACTGCATTTCTTTTTAACCTGTCATTCCTGGGATATATGATTATCTGATTCAAAATGGCTCATTCCAGTCAAGTTTAGCTCACTAATGCCTAGAATGTTGATGTTTATGCGCTCCATTTCACTTTTGATGATTTCTAATTTTCCTACATTCATACTATGTACATTTCAAATTCCAATTATTAGTGGATGCTTATAGTTGTTCCTTCTCATTTTGAGTTGTGCCACATCAGCAAATAGAGGTCCCAGGGGCTTTATTCCATTCCTGTCATTAAGGTCAACTCTACTTTGAGGAAGCAACTCTTTCCCAGTCATCTACTGAGTGCCCTCCAACCTAGGGGGTTTATTTTCTGTCACTTTATCTGACAGTATTGCTCTGCTGTTTATAGAGTTTTCAATGGCTTATTGTTTTGAGAGTGTATTAGCCATGTCCTCCCTAGTTTGTCTTAGTCTGGAAGCTCAGCTGAAACCTGTCCACCATGGGGGGCCTTGCTGGTATCTGAGATATTGGTAGCATATCTTTCAGTATCACAACAACATGCAGCCCCCCACAGCATGACAAGCTGATGGACAAGTGACAAATGGAGAAAAGATTGAGGTTGTCCAACATTTTGCTTTACTTGGTTCTACAATCAATATCCATGGAAGCAGCAGTCAAGAAATCAAAAGACACATTGCATTTGGAAAAAGTGTTGCAATAGATCTCTTCAAAGTGTTGAAAAGTAGAGATGTCACATTGAAGACGAAGGTGCATCTGACTCATGCCATGGTATTTTCAGTTGCATCATATGGTTGTGAAATCTGGGTGTTGAATAAAGGAGACAGGAGAAGAATTGATGCTTTTGAATTATGGTGCTGGAGACGATTATTGAATATACCATAGACTGTCAAAAGAACCAACAGATCTGTCCCAGAGGAAGCGCAACTAGAGTGCTCCTTGGAAACAAGGATATGTATTTTGGACCTGTAGTCAAGGGGGACTAATCCCTGGAGAAGGACATCGTGTTTGGGAGAGTGACAGGTCAACGAAAAAAGGAAAACCCTCAACTAGATAGACTGACACAGTGTCTGCAACAATGGGCTTAAACATAAAAAAATCATATTCCTGGAACAGTGTTGGAGAGTGTTTCATCTATTGTGTATAGGCTCACTATGAGTCAGACCCAACTTGAAGCCGTCTAACAACAACAACAACAACAACAACAACAACAACAACAACAACAGGGTCTCACTAAATTATGCAGGCTGCCTCTGGCCTCAAACTTATGATCCTCCTGCTTCAGCCTCCTGAGTCACTGGGATTACAATTGAGCGCCACTGTGCCCAGCTTCATTTATCTAATTTTTAGATAGGCAGTGGGTTTACATGGTTCAAATAATGAAACATGTGAAAAGGTACACAAGGAAGACCCTGCCTTCCCTGTTGTCCCCACTTCCCCTGGTCACCCTGCACCCCGTCCTCCTCCCAGGGCAAACAGTGTTGTTGCCACTGGTGTCTAATTCCAGTTTGGCTGCATGGGCACCATGAAAACCTAGGTACATACCATACACAGTTATGTCCACATCTACAGGCTGTGGTAGCACTTGATAAACACACCTTCACCTTACTTTATTTTTGCCCTACTGGGCATCGAACCCAGGCCCTTGCATGTACTACGAAAGTGCTCTACCACTGAGCTACACTCCTAGTCCCTGCACTTTTAATTTAGTGAGATTTCCATGGTGGACAGGAGGGAGAGAGGAGAAGAATAATATATGACAGCTACCAGGGTATGTGCACAGTTACTCAGTGTATTTACAGGGTGGCGGATCCGGGGAGTGTCTGCTGGTTTGGATTAGGAAGAACGTGTTGAGTTTTCTTTCTTTTTAAATCTGTTTTACTTCATCCTCCCTTCCTCTTCACCCTTCCTTCTTTCTTTCATTTCCCTTTCTTTCTATTTCCTTTCCTTTCTCTTCCTCCCTCCCTTTCTCTCCTTCCTTCCTCGGTAGGTAAATTTCTCTAGACGCTTGCTCAGACATTTCATTTGATCTTCTTAGATACTTTCCCCCCTCCCCTGTGTGCAGACATTTTATAACACACAAGAGTGCACATTGTGATGGAAGACCCTGTGAATATTTAAAATAAAAACATTATTACAGTAAAAGACACATTACATTAATTCCCCTCAAAATACTGGCTTGAACACACTTATCCCGTCGTTCTCGCTGCCTTCTGGAGAGTTCTGGATGTCCTTTTTTGTGAGTGTCTGTAACTGTGCTATTGTGGCTGCCTTAGTGTCCAGAACTGATTCAAGATGTTTACCTTTCATGGTCATTTTGACTTTGGAAAACAGCCAGAAGCTGCACCATGCCAGATCCAATAAATAAGGTGGAAGAGGACACGCCATAATTTTCATTTTGCAGAAATTGCCATAGCAGAAGCAATGTGGGGCACGGACTATTGTCATGATGGATGATGAAACCGAAGACACTTGGCAAAGAGGACTTCCAGAACCGCTTCAGAAAGTTGCGATTGTGGTGGGGGGTGTGTGAAGCCAGTGTGAGGATTTTGAGAGGACTTAATGGCAGTATGTCTTTTATTTTAATATTTAAAAAATTTAAACATGTTGCCGGGTATGGTGGCGCACACCTGTAATCCCAGTGGCTCGGGAGGCTGATGCAGGAGGATCGCAAGTTGGAGACCAGAGGCAGTCTGTGTAACTTCACAAGACTCTATCTCAAAAAGTAAAAAAATGGGCTGGGGGTGCAGTTCAGTGGTCCAGCATTTGCAAAGCATGCAGGCGCGAGGCCCTAGGTCCAACCCCCAGTACCACACACACACAAACAAAAAAATTTTAAATGTACACTGTGTTTTTGATCCCACCTTGTATTTGTATGGATATGTATGTGTGTGTACACACACATATAACTTGTGTGAGTTGTAATGTGTGATCTGAGAGCTAATATAAGTAACTAAGATTGGAATAAAGGAACCTCTGATTGACAATGGCCACAAATACCAAGCAAAGTCAGTAGTACTTGGTGAACTAAATCAACGAAATTGGCGTAACTGGTGAACTTATTGCTACCCAGTAAATTCTGACATTGTGGAAACACATAAACATGTCCATGTGTATTTCTGATATAGCTCACTCGCTACAGAGGCTTTTGGCTTTCAAGTGCGTTATTCAGTTTTCCCCTTTTCTACAGACTTGCTCCATGGAAAAGTAGCTTGGTGTGCTGGGCTTCCACAGGAAGTAGCCTCCCTCACTCTGGACTTTCAGGGAAGGGGAAGGGAGGGCTGAGGCTGCAGCTAGTAGCACAGTTGGTGGTATTAAGACAAATGACTCACTTGTAGGATTTCCTCTGTATGCCTGGGAGGCAGATGCAGGCCAGGCCCAGAATTCACAGGAGCCATCTGTCAGGGCCTTGCAGGGGGTTCCGGATGTGCAGCTCAGACAAAGAGAGAAGCAGGTCCTCTCCAGCTAAAGGGGATGTGACTGACCAACTGCATCTATCCGGGGCCTGAGTCCCTGTGTGTGTGAGAACTCTCACTTCTTAGGCCTCCTTCCCTCGGCTCTGCAGTACCTGGGGTGGGTTTGGTTTTTCCCCAGAGAAAGAGAGAGGGGCTTCTCTAGTGAGGTCAGGCATTAGGTCTGGGGCACGGGAGCGAAACATCAGTCTTCCTCTTTCTCTAAGGGGAGAATCTCATTTGTTTAGAATCCCTGGGTCTGCTCACCTCTTTGTTCTCTGTCCTCTACTCCTGGCCTTGCACTCGGAAGGCCCTGGGAGAGCAGAGGACTGTGGGCTTGTACCCCCACCCCCCAGGGCAGGTGAGATACTTTCCCATGGGACTACTCATGTTCCAGTCCTTTTCCCACTTTCTGGAATTCCTACTATCACCAGTGCCCCTGTCTTTCTCTGCTACAGTTTCTGGTACCTGTGTGTCCCCAGGTAATGCAGAGCCCCTCTGTTTTCTACTGCTTAAGGTTAGATGTGGGCCAGCCCTCTCTGCTCACTGTCCCTCTGTCCCTTGGATACCTTAGTCCTGCCCACTCTGGTGCTTTGGTGGGATTTGGTCACTTGAATCCATGAGTGGAGGAGACTGCCATGGCAAAGGGCCCCTGGTGGGTTTTAAGTGCCCATTTCAGCCTTCGATTTGGATTCTGGGGTGCTTCAGGGCCTGGAGCCCCTGCAGTCTTGTCAAGGCCACTCACCTCCTCCAGGATTAAATCTGGAAGGCTGTGCATGGCAGTTACAGTGGCTCATTCCTGTGAGTTTGTCACGACAGCATGACAGATCTAAACGCTGGCTCGTCCTCTACTAGAAGGGGCCCCTGGGCAATTTCAGGACTCAGGGTTCTTGCATTGTTCTTCAGAGAACAATACCCACGTCCTAGGCTCCTCAGGGAATTAAATGAAAATAGACACAAAGTAGATACCCAATAATGTTAATTTCTTTCTCTTTCCATTTCTTTTTTCCTTTATTTTCCCCATTTTGTTACCACATTTTCATCTGCCTTCCCCATGACCAGAACTTGATACCTGGATTATGTCTTGCTTCTTGTCTTTTGAATACATTGCTCTTTTCCCCACAGTAGCTGTGACCCCCCACCTCCTACATAATGTACACAAGGAATAGTGGAACTGGAGCAAGCATAAGGAATTAGTGTGTGCGTTCAGATGGCTCTGCTAGACATTTTGCCTTACATGGTGATGGAGGGCCCATTTGTTTCCAGGTAGATGTTGCTATTGGGAAAAAAGAAGGAAAGCTTCACTTGTGAAATGTTGCTAGGTACCATCAAGTCAGGTGCTTCTGACTCATAGTGACATTATGAACAATAGAACAAAACATTCCCTGATTCTAGGCAGGCACACAATCATTTATATGTTAAGTCCATTGTTGCTGACACTGCATCAGTCCATCTAGTTAAAGGTCTTCCTTTTTCTCATTGACCCATCACTTTCCCCAACATGATGTCCTTCTCCAGGGATTGGGTCCTCTTGACTACATGTCCAAAATACATCAGATGCTGTCTAGCCATCCTTGCTTCCCAGGAGCACTCTGGTTACACTTCTTTAAGGACAGATCTGTTGGTTCTTTTTGTAGTCCATGGTATATTCAATATTTGTCTCCAATACCATAATTCAAAAGCATCAATTCTTCTCCTGTCTCCCTTATTCAACACCCAGCTTTCACAACCACATGATGCAACTGAAAATACCGTGGTATGAGTCAGGCGTACCTTCGTCTTCAATGTGACGTCTCTACTTTTCAACACTTTGAAGAGATCTATTGCAACACTTTTTCCAAATGCAATGTGTCTTTTGATTTCTTGACTGCTGCTTCCATGGGTGTTGATTGTAGAACCAAGTAAAGCAGAATCTTGGACAACCTCATTCTTTCCTCCATTTATCATGAAGTTGCACACTGACCTAGTTGTAAGGACTTTTGTGTTGTTGATGCTGAGTTGCAATCCATATGAAGGCTGTGTTCTTTGATTTTCATCAGTAAATGTTTCAAATCCTCTTCACTTTCAGCAAGCAGAGTTGTGTCATCTGCATAACACAGGTTGTTAATGAATCTTCCTCCGATCCTGATGCCACATTCTTCATAAAGTCCGGCCTCTTGGATTATTTGCTCAGCATATAAATTGAAGAGATATGGTAAAAGGATATAGCCCTGACGTATACCTTTCTCAACTTTGATCCAAGCAGTGTTTCCTTGTTCTGTTCAAATAACTAACTGCCTCCTGGTCCATGTACAGATTCCTCATGAGTACAATTAAGTGCTCTGTTATTCCCATTCTTTGCAATGTTATCCACAATTTATTCTGATCCACATAGTCAAATGCCTTTGAATAGTCAATAAAACATAGATAGGCAATTTTCTGGTATGCTCTGCTTTTGACTAATATCCATTTAACATCAACAATGATGTTCCTGGTTCCATGCCCTCTTCTGAATCTGGCTTGATGCTCTGGAAATTCCCTGCCTATATGCTGCTGCAGTCACTTTTGAATGATCTTTAGCAAGATTTAGCAAGATTTTACTTGAGTGTGTTATTAATGATATTGATTGATATTTTCAACATTTGGTTGGATCCCCTTTCTTGGAAATAGGTACAAATATGGTCATTACCAGTAATTATCAGTATATCCTAATCACATATTTGATTTATTTCAGGTTTCAGAAGCTGGTAAAAATCTTTCCTTCCCTCACTTGTGGCCTTTATGGTGGGTGCCTAAGTTGAATAATAGTCATACTAACTGGTCTTCCTTGTAGATGTATGGATAGTTTTCTCTCACTGACAGCATTGCACTTCAGGATAGATCTTGAGATGTCTTTTTTGATGATGAATGCAACCCCACTTCTCTTTAATCTGCCATTCCTGGCATAGTAGACCATGTGATTATCTGATTCAAAATGGCCCATGCCAGTCCATTTTAGCTCACTGATGCCTAGAATGTTGATGTTTATGTACTCCATTTCCCTTTTGATGATTTCTAATTTTCCTAGATTCATACTATGTATATTCCATGTTCCAATTATTAATGGATACTTACAGTTGTTCTTTCTCATTTTGAGTTGTGCCATGTCAGCAGATAGGGGCTTTATTCCATTCCTGTCATTAAGGTTGACTCTACTTTGAGGAGGCAACTCTTTCCCAGCCATCTATTGAGTGCCCTCCAACCTAGGGGGCTTATTTTCTGGCACCTTATCTAACAGTGTTGCTTTGCTATTTATAGGGTTTGCTTTTTCCTCTTTCCTTCTTTCTTTGTTTCTTTCTTTGTTTCTTTCTTTCTTTCTTTCTTTCTTTCTTTCTTTCTTTCTTTCTTTCTTTTGGTGGTACTGGGGGGTTGAACCCAGGGCCTCATGCTTACATGTGTTGCAAGTGATGTACCACTGGGCTATACCCCCAACCCAATTTTTTTTTTTTTTTTTTTTTTACATTTTATTTTGAGACAGTGTCTTGCTAAATTACACAGACTGCCTCTGGTCTTGAACTTGAGATCCTCCTGCCTCCACCTCCCAAATTGCTGGGATTACAGGCGTGAGCCACCATACCTGGCTCCATACAGTTTTCAATGGCTAGTTGTTTTGGCATTGGGTTAGCCCTGTCCTTCTCCCTAGTCTGTCTTAGTCTGGGAGCTCAGCTGAAACCTTTCCACCATGGGTGGCCCTCCTGATATCTGTAATTCAGGTGGCAAAGCTTTCAGCATCACAGCAACAAGCAAGGCCTCAATATGGCAAACTGACAGACTCATGGGGGTCACTTGTGAGTGCAAGTAGGAGCATACTGACCAACCCCACAGTGTTCTTGTCTGAATTGGGCTGGACACACCCTCTCCTGTGTGGATGCAGGTACTAAGGAGGGGAAAGCACAAGGGACTCCAGACCCTGCTGTCATCCATGCAAGGGGCGTGGGTGCCTGATCCGGTCATCTCTCAGTGGTGTCTCTGCAGCCTGGCCCTCTGTGCCTAGACCTACTGCTGCCACTTGAAGAGATTTGTGTTAGAGGATGACATGTGGGTGTGTGGGCAAGAGTGGGTTTTCAACATGCATTCTCCATGTGGGTGACATGGCCTCCAAGGATGGAAACTGGTTCTTGGGGAGTAAAAAGTTCTCTTTTATGTATAGCTCATAAGTGTGCATATGACATATATTTATATAGTATATTGTTGTTGTTAGGTGCCGTCGAGTCGGTATCCGACTCATAGCGACCCTCTGTACACCAGGGGAAACACTATTGTCAGTGCTTCTCTGCTGTTCATAGGGTTTTCAATGGCAGCTTGATTTTTGGGAGGGGGTTGCCAGGTGCTTCTCCCAAGCTTGCAGCGCCTGGTGTTCCCAGGCGGTCTTCCATCCAGGTACTAAGCAGGCTCAACCCTGTTTAGCTTCCGAGATCTGACGGGATCGGATGCCACAAGGCTACAGCTGCAGGCTTATATATAGTATATATGATATTAGAATTTCATGGGTAGTATTATAGGAAAATATGTCTAAAAAATCCCCACGTGTCTGTTTGTCATACTGTGGGTCTTGTGTGTTGCTGTGATGCTGAAAGCTATGCCATCAATATCTCAGATACCAGCAGGGCCCCCCATGGTGGACAGGTTTTAGCTGAGTTTCCAGACAAAAATGGACTAGGGAAAAGGATCTGGCAGCCCACTTCTGAAACACTTAGACATTGAAAACCCTATGAATAGCAGAGAAGCACTGTCAAATATGGTGCTGGAAAATGAGCCCCCCAGACTGGAAGGCATTCAGAGATGACTAGGGAAGAGTTGCCTCCTCCAAGTAGAGTTGACCTTAATGACAGGAATGGAGTAAAGCCCTTGGGACCTCTATTTGTTGATATAGCATGACTCAAAATATTAAGAAACTCAGTGACTGCAATAGTGGACTTGCAAATTTGCAAGCTTGTGCACAGGGTACAGTGTTGGTTTGTTTTATTCTGTTGTACATAGTCTCACTAGATTTGGACTGGCCCCGGAGGCACCTACAACAACAACATGTCTAAAAAGGCTGCTAAAGAGAGAAACAGTGTGGGGGCGGGGGGAGGGGAAGGTTGAAAAACATTGGTTCATTGTAAAGGTTCCCAGCACTGGTTACACACCAGAGTTGTTGGAGGAGCTTTAAAACTCTTGGTACCTGGGCTCTGTCCAAAATCAATTAAATCAGTATCTTTGGGATTGGTCTTAGCCATTCGTATCTTCCAAAATGTGCCAGAGAATTCCATTGTGAAGATCATTTTGACCACCCTTGTTCTGCATTCCTGGTCTTAAGCGTGTGGTCTCTGGGCAGCAGCAGCATCGTCAACTGGGGGCTTGTTAGAAATGCAAAATCTCAGACCCTGAGTCAACTCTTGTGCTTGTTAAAGCTTGAGAAACACTTGAACAAACACTGATCACTGGCAAAACCTCAGCGCACCTCAAGGCCGTTGTGACTGATCAGTGTCATCTTGTCTCCAGTCATTTGTTTCAAGGCTTCTTTCTGACCTTTGGCACAAATGGCCTGAAGCTCTGGGGGCTCTGTGGCTGCCTTTGGGCTCTGACATGCTGGGAAGCACCGTGATCACCCAACTCAGTAGACAGCTCCTCTCCAAGAGGGGACAAAGGCCAGCAGTGGGAACCAAGTATCATCAGCTGAAACTAAGGCAGAACCTTGTTGTTAGACCACTTCCCTTACGGTTGGCAAATCTTGCCAACAGGCTGGTTCCTGAAGTCATGATTGGGGTAGATTAACTCGACAAGTTCATGGGGTGCATGGCAACAGAAAAACATGGGAAAGTTGGGCAACTGCTGGACTCTTGTTCAGGAATTTTTGTGAAGTTTTCTGCTCACGCATTTGTTCATCCATACATTCACTCGTGCAGCAAATATTTATTGAGCGATCACTATTCAGGTTGGACCTGGAGCAGACGTTATAGAAAAAAGAAGGATAAACATAACAGACTTTGAAAGGAGAGCTTTGGAAGTAATGGTCCAAAGAAATACATGTTGGGAATCTATCCACTTTGTTTTTTAATATTTAATTTAAATATGTTTTAAAATATTAAGAAATAAGATTGCAGGGGGGAAACATAGAGGAGGGTAAGGGGTAACCTATATGAATAATGCTTATCAAATTGCATATATGAAAATTGTCACAACGAAAAGCATGTCAAAATGAATCACATTACGATGTACATTAAAAATTTCTAATAAAAAAAGAAATAAGATTGCATGTGCTCGAGATGAACAACATGATGACTTGATGTACATGCACACTGTGTAATGGTTAGTGCTATCATATTAACACATCCATTGTCACTCATTCTGCACCTTAGATACTCGGAACTCATTCATCTTATAATTGAAAGCTTATATTCCTTGAATAACATCTTCTCATTTCTAGTCCCTGGAAAATACATTCCTACTCTCAACTTTGTGTTGATTTTAACTTTTTCAATTCCATATATAAGTGAGATCATTGTCAGTCTTTCTTTCTTTCTTTCTTCCTTTTTTTCTTCTTTGTACTTGGGGGTTGAAACCAGGACCTCACACATACTTTGCAAGTGCTCTACCACTAGGCTGTACTCTTAGTCCATTTTTTATTTTGAGACAGGGTCTTGCTAAGTTTTGCAGTTTCCCCAACTCCCAATCCTCCTGCCTCTGCCTCCTGAGTCACTGCAGTTATAGGTGTGTGCTTGGCATATCTTTCTGGTTTTGGCTCCTTCCTCTGGGTTTATCTATTTTGTTTCAGATGGCGAGATTTCCTTCTTTTTATGACTGAATAATATTGCATACCTTGCTGGGCACAGAGGCTCATACCTGTAATCCCAGTGACTCAGGAGGCAGAGGCAGGAGGATCACGGCCAGAGGTAGCCTGTGTAACTTAGGGAGACCCTGATTCAAAATAAAAAATAAAAAATGGACTGGGAATGTAGCCTAGTATTAGAACACTTGCAAAGTATGTTCAAGGTCCTGGGTTCAACCCCCAAGTGCCAGAAAAAGTATTCCATACATTATATATGTAATATAACATAGTATATGGTATATAATGTATACAGTACATATACATATTATATATACTATAAATGTGGGATATATATATATATATATATATATATATGTAATTTTTTGTGTGTGTGTATTCCTCACACTATTTTCATCTGTTGATGAACCCTTAGCCTGTTTTCATATCTTGGCTATTGTGAACAGGACTGCAATGAACATGGGAGAGTAGGTATCTGTTGCTGTTGCTATTAGGTGCTGTGGAGGCGGGTCTGACTCATCGCGACCCTCATAGGGTCTTCAATGGCTGATTGTTTCAGGATTGTCTAGGGAGTGGATTGCATGTTCTTCTCCCAGTTTTGTGGTGCTGGGAATCAAACCTTGGACCTCAGAGAGTACAGAGCAGTGCGCTACCAACTGAGCTAAACCCCAGCCCACATATCTCTTGGAGGTACTGATTTCAATTTCTCTCTTTTTTTGTTTTGTTTTGTTGTGTTGTGTCTTGTTTTTTGTGACAAAGTTTCTCTGTAGCTCAAGCTGTCCTAGAACTTGCTATGTAGACCAGGCTGGCCTTGAACTCATGTCAATTCTCCCATCTCAACCTCTCGTGTGCTGGGATTACAGGTGTGTGCCACCACACCTGGTTTCTGATTTCATTTTCTTTGGGTATAAATCAAGAAGTGGGGTAGCTGAATTATATTTGTATAACCATTATGGAAAACAGTATGGAGGCTCCTCAAAAAATTAAAAATAGAACTATCACATGATGTAGGAATCATCTAGCTTTGACCAACTTAAAAATACTAGCTTTATTTATTGAAATATATAGGTACAAAAATATTTTTAATATCTAAGGTTTATAGAATAGTTTTGCACATGGGTAACTTAGAAAGTAAGTGAGGGGTTTAATGTCATCTGTGTTAATTTAAACAAGAAAAAATAATTTCCAGACAATTTCACACTTCTGGATTTAGATGGATGCAGGTTTGGATAAGGATCTTGCAACTTCCCCTTGCTCACTGCCAGGGCTTATAAAATGTTACTGGAAGGATGGGAAAGTAGTTGGACCCATCACTGTTCAGACTGACTCTGGCTGTCAGCTGATAGCAAGCTGCCTATTTGGGACTTCTGTGTCTACTTGATTACTGCATGGATAATTATTCCTAATTGTGGTTTCATAATTTAACCAATTTATGGCTACCAGGATAAAGCATTTGAAGCTATTAAGAAGCTAATGGTTTAGACAATTTCATCTCTCTCTCTTCAGGATGATAAATGTGGAAGGGACCTAACTCTTCCACCAACATTAACTCCTCACACTTAAAATGTTGAATTAAACAATTTAGTGTTCTTGACAGTGTAATAGATTTTTTTTAATAGGTAATGTCTAAACCTGGACCTAATTCACCTCATTTAGTTAATGTAATTTTTCCCACAAGGGGCATTAGAAGTAAATCTATCAAACACGGCGCATCCATGTGGCCTGATAACCCCACTGGAGGCGATGCGAGAGTCGCTCACATGCCCGTCACCACACAGATGATAAGGCTTATGTGAAACTGTAAGAGCGATGCAAAATGAAGCAGGAATCCTTCGTTACTTCCCATGACCTTAGAAAAGTGTGCAAATTCAACATCCATTAGGAAAAATATGGACCTTCAATGCTGATATTAGGACTCATTTTAAATTATTTTGTAGTGCTATATATTTACAAGGCTTCATAAAACAGTTAAGTTTCCTTCCTACCACCATTATGAGAGGGTCAGATACTTTCCTCTGTTCTGTTCAGACCACTTAGAGAAAGCACGGAGAGATTGGCCAAAGCTTGACTGGCCTTCCATGAACTGAATGTTCTCCTTGGCTGGGTTTTTTGTTCTGAGCTTACAGCAGCCACTCTGTGGTTGGAGTAGTCTGGGTTTGACACCAGCTCTACGCTTGCTGCTGGGATTTAGCTCAGTTGGTAGAGCACTGCTCTGCAGTCTCTGAGTTCCCAAGTTCGATTCCCAGCACACAAAATGGGAGAAGGACGTGGCAACCCACTCCCAAGGCAATCCCGAAACAGTCAGCCATTGGAAACCCTGTGAGGGTTGCTATGAGTCGGACTCAAGTCAACGGAACCTAACAACAACAAGTACACTCGCTAGCTATTTGCTTCATTCATTTATTTGGTGATCCAATGCATGTTTACTTGAGCGCCACATTTCAGGAATGCTGAACTACATTTATAATATATAAGGATATTGCAGAGCCCACAATTACCTGCAATGGGTGTGAATCAAACGGATGTAACCCTTGTTCCTTAGCTGGGACCAAGAGGAGAAATAAGTGGGGTAGCAGATGTTCAAGAATGGTGAGTGTTTTTGAACCTTTAGTGGGAACAACTGAACATCACATGGATAAATGTTTCTCCTAACATAGGATTTGATGGTCATTTCTACTTCTGAGCTACAAGAAAAAGTGGTGATACTTCAGTGAATAAGAAGTTAAAGGTGTCTCCTGGGCCTTAAAAATAAGGGAACTTAAAAAAATGTTTTTAAAATAAGGGGACGTTATCTCTTCATATTCTGTAAGCTGCCCAGATCATCTAAAGAGTACTGTCCACAAAAAGGCATTCAACAAACCCCTGCTGACGAACAATTTTATCCTTACAATGGTGAATATATTAGGGGCCAAAAAAGGAAGTTCCAAATTCATAGACAAATTTACTTGCGGTGGGCTCAATGAACTACAAGCAATATAGCCTGCCTGGTCTGTAATTTCATTCAGAGTGGCAACGTTGACAAGCGACAAGAATGCAGAATGTTGGGTAAGCAACAAGAAACAAGGTGGGCAGGGGCAGGGCGGCAGATGGCCTGGAGCAACAAGCCCAACAGCTGCCGAAGAATACTTATGGGTGAATGGCATACCTGGATTTGTGTTTTAGAAAGATCTCTTTTTTTGTACCGTCATTCACCATCTCGTAGCGTTTCAGCCACTGATGTCCACATGCACCAGAGTAAAACTCCTCTCACCTGGTGATGCCGCCACTTGCTAGTGCAGTGTGTTGCTTATGTTTGGGGTGACGCTGGTGGAAACAACCCTACTGTGCTGCTGTTCCATGAGATGGCAGGACATATAGCTACGCATGGCACATAAACACCTGATGGCATAATAAACGATGGTGCTACTTGCCTATGTACTTACTGCATTGCACTTTTTACTGTGTGCTCCTCCTCCTTATAAAAAGTGTACTGTAAAGCACTGTGCTTTGTTACACCAGCACCCCAAACCTCTCACATTTACCATGTCTCTTAATGCCAGCAAGAGGCTGCAGGGAGTGACTGGCCTGCACCATCTAGATTTGTATAACTGTGCTCTGTAGTGCCCACCCGAGAGGAAATCACCCAGTAATGAGGTTCTCAGAATCCATTCCCATCATTAAGCAGTGCACAGACACAGCTTGGAAGGGGGAGTGGGGGAGGTTAAGGTGGATCAACAAGAGTGGAGCTAGGTAAAATACAAGGGGGCATTGGAAACTGACGTGGGCAGTAAGAGAAGCTTGTAGGATAAGAGAGGGGAACAAACTGGTGGTATAATGACTTGGCAAGCTAGGGCTTGGTGACTGGCCTCATGTGGGGCTGCGAGAGAGGCTCAGCTCTGATTTTCAGGTCTTCTCCAGGCAGCAAGTAGATCACACATCGGAGTCTGTTGGCAGGAGGGTGAAGCGAATGAAGTACGTTTTGAGCGAAAGATGATAAACTGAGCCTGATGTACCTTGGGGACTTTGAGCAACCTGTGGGTGTAGAAGTGCAAGGGAGAGAGTAGGTAAAGCCTTAAGATCAAGCATGTCGAAAGAGAAGAGGCACAGGTCAAATAAGGAACCCTAGGGAACAACAAATGTAAGGGATGGAAAAAGGTTGGAGGCAGAGTAAGACCTCACGGGGGCTGTCTCTGCTCCATCACCTGCAGTCTTGGTTATGAGTACTCAGAAACCTGAGGGCCATCTGTCATGTCACTTCCCCCCGCTCCCCACCAAAGCCACATCTTGTGAATTATCTTGTTCCTAGTAATTTACCTTGTGTCTATTTCTTTTTTATTCCTCTGATGATTTTAGTTCATGACACATTCAATAGGCTGGGGTTAGGGACTGAGATTCTGGATTTCTAACAGTAGAAAATTTCCCAACGATTTCTAATTAGGAAAAGCTTAAGAGAATTGCTTGGAGTTGTCCCAGTAGCCTGATGGCCCACGTGATAAGTTTATTGGATTCGGTCTTTAGCAAGTGTTAACCACATTCCCTTTCAGCTGTTCAAGTGGCTTGTGTTAGGGACATTGAGTAACTCACGCAGTTGGCCTTCTAGGCCTGGCAGCTGGACAGACTGAATCTTTTTACCCCATCCCTGGGGTAGTGAAATTGTCTTCAGTTCAGATATGGGGGTGATTTGCAAAAGTAAGCCACTTTTCTTTAAATATACTGTGCAAATGAAAGGCATCTGGTGGCTATTTTTAAAGCACCAATAGCCTCACAGAATAGTCTGCTGAGAAGTTGCATGTATCAAACATGTTTATGCTGAAAGGACAGTGATTTCAGTGCAGAGCGGCGAGCCAGCTACTTGAAATCCCACAGGGAGTGGTTTGGGCAGAAAAACAACCTTTCGCAGGGATCCAGCTGGATCCCCATCTACTGCATCAGGTTGGTTTACCGGTTGGGTCTTACGAAGATCAGAGCTTTGAAGTGAAAGAACACAGGATTCCAACAGGGGTCCAATATGGCCTGGCTCACCTGAAATTTTGATCAACTGCTCTTTTCCAGTTCAAATTGCCCGTTTTAACTGCACATTAGAATCACATGAAAGCTTTAAAAACATACTAATGTCTGGGTCCCTTTCAAGACCTGTTAAGTCAGAATCTCTTAGGGGTAAAGCACAGTCTTGAATATGTTCAAAGAATTCCCCAGGAGATTCTAAAGTGCTGTCAAGGTTGAGAATCATCCGCCTCTCCTTAGTTAACACGCTTTGGATTTCTAGGCCAGCAAAACCTAACTTGCCCACTGCTGATGCTGACTTCAAATGAGCAGATTTAATCAGTTAGTAATTAGAATAGCAGCTAAATGTAATTAAGTATGTAACACTGAGATCTCAAATGTCTTCCACTAAAATTACATTTAAAAATGGTGCTATTCAGCAGGCTTCTGACAAAGGGGCGGTGCATATTCCTAAAGATCCACAAACACTGCACACTCTTCTTAGCCGGGCCTCATTGTAGTATACCTCCAGGGACCTCCAGGGACCACCGGACTCACCTGCCGTCATTCAGACACCCATACGGCTCATCCACATTGTGCTCATCCCTCTCCTCCTCACCGAAAGGCCCCCAAAGCACATCTGATCACCTGGTTCACTGGCACCTTGAGTCCCTAGCACAGTCTTGGCAGGGGAGGAACTGACGCACACTTGTCAAGAGACAAAGGACCACTCTGATGTGGTGTGTCTCTTGATCTCACTGGGAGAGTTCCCCAAGCTCTGAATAAAGAAGAATGTGAAAGACAAAACTGAACAAAACCAGTCAAGAACAGTGACACCCTCCTCCCCACTCCAACAGAAAAACGCCTTGGTATAGGAAAATTATGTTCCAGGCTCAACTCAGCCAGCGTTTTCCTGTGAAGGTTGAAGCTAGAATCTGTCAACATCATTTTTAGACAAAGAAGTGGCAAATTTTAAATAAAGAAGCATTTTGGGCCTCATATGATGTATGCTGTAGCTAGACTTCAAATGCTGTTGACTAAAAATCTATTTACATTTCATTTGATGTTATGCTATGCTGGTCTATTCTACTCCTTTCTATTCAGCTTTGCTCATTCATTTATTCATTCCCCCAAATGTTAACTGAGGGCTTTAAATATGGTGGATTCAGGTCTTGTGGTGGACTTATTATTGTAATCAGTCAATGTGGTAGATAGAATAATGATCCTCTTCTCCCACAAAGATATCCCACTTCTAATTCTCCAAACTGGTGATATATTACCTTACTTGAAAAAAGGGGACTTTGCAGATATGATTAAGGTAAGGATTTCAAGGTTGGGGAAATTATCCTGGATTTTCTATGTGGGCCCAATGTAACCACAGCAGTTTCTGTAAGAGGGAAAGAGGAGGATCAGAGTCAGAAAGAAGGAGATAGGATGATGGAAGCTGAAGGTTGGAGTGATACACTTTGAAGAAGGAGGAGGGGCCCACTAGATAAGGCATGTAGGTACTTTGTTGTTGTTGTTGTTGTTGTTGTTAGGTGCTGTTGAGTTGGGCCCAACTCATAGTGACCCTATGTACAACAGAACAAAAAACTCCCTGACACCGTGCCATGTCCGGCACTATGTCAGTGCCTCTTTGCTATTCACAAGGTTTTCAATGGCTGATGGTTTTTTGGGAGTGGGTTGCTGGGTCCTTCTCCCAAGCCTACAGCACCTGGTATTCCCAGGTGATCTCCCATCCAAAGACTAACGAGGCCGACCCTGCTTAGCTTCTGAGATCTGACAGGATCGGATGCCAGGGTAGAGACTTTAGAATCCAGTAAATCAAGGAAACAGTTTCCCTTAGTGATTCCAAAGCAACACCTTCCTGATGCCTTTGTGTTGGCCTATGTGATGGCTGGTCCTTATTGTCAACGTGACTCAACTAAGGGATGACAGGACAGTGAAGCACCCATCTGGATGAGTCTGTGAGCCTGTTTCCAGGGAGGACTAACAGGCTGGACAGCACCTGAAGGGGAAGACCCGCCCTGACCATGAGGGTTGCCACCCAGTGGGCGGAGGTCTTGGTAGAAGGAAGTGAGAAGGGTAGAGAAGCCAGGCAGTGGGTGTGGGGTTGACTACTCTTGAGGGGAGGCTTTGCACCTATTCACTGCTACCCCCGGACATCAGACTGTAGTTTCTTCAGCTTTTCAACACAACACACTCAATATCAGCAGCTCCTACGGAGATTCCAGACTCAGTGTTGGATGGGGATTGATGGTTTTTCCAGATCCTTGGACTGAGCACTGTTAAGCGCTCTGCTTTTCCAGTGAAGATGGCCATTGCAGAACTGCCTTTCCCCTACTGTGGAAGCCAATCCAATAACTCACCTTATACAGACACTATTGGTTCTATGTCTCTGGAGCACCTTGACTAACATAGCCCATGAGAAGCACTTCAGATGTCCAGCCTCCAGAACTCTATGATTGATTTGTGATGGCTTCTTGTTGTTAGGTGCCTTTGAGTGGGGTCTGACTCATAGCGACCACATAAGATTTTCAGTGGCTGATTGTTCTGGGATTGTTTCAGGATTAGATCACCACATCTTTCTCCCATCTCCCATTTTTGCAGTGCTGGGGATCGAACCCAGGGCCTCAGAGAGCGCAGAGTAGTACTCTACCGACTGAACCAAACCCCAGCCCTATGATGGTTTAGACCATTAATATGTGGTAATTTGTTATAACAGTAATGAGAATGTAATACAGTCTAGACAGCTAGAGTATACTGCAGTAACAAATAACTCCAAATCTCATTGACCTAACATAACAAAGGTTTATTATTTATTCACGTTACAAGTCCAGTGAGGACAAGCTAGGGGATCTGTTTGTTTTTACCCGGGAATCCAGGCTGATGGAGACTACATCATTACACATCCTTCCAAAACTACTTCATCTTTATGTGGCAAATTGCATACTAGGTTCTAAGTCCTCCTTCTAGAAGTGATAGAGTATTTGGTCCATGTGATCAACACAAATCACACTGCAATGCTAAACTTAACTGGAGATAAGAGATGTAACTCCATACACGAAGAGGAGAATGGAACTTTGGAACTAGCCTGGTGATCCACCAACCCAGGAAAAAGAGTCACAGTCCCTGTTCTCATGGAATGTGTATTCCAGGGAAGATGGAGGTTAACAAACAGCAGCAGCAGTGGCGACCTAGGGAGTAACAAACAACATCAATTTCAGATCTTGCTGAATGAATGTCACTTTAAAGCAGAGTGATATGATTAAGAGCAACTGGGTGGCTATGTCTGACTGGTGGTCAAGGAAGTTCTCTGAGGATGTGGCCTTTGAATCAGGAGATGAATGACACCAACCATGTGATGATTTTGAGACCCAGTGGTCCGGAGGCACCCAAACTGACTATTTCTCCTTCCACGTAAGAAACAAAACTATTGGGGAAAGGTATTTCCTTTTCATCTGTTTCTACAAGACTGAACAAGGCCCAATGCCTGAAGAACCATGCATGACTGTTCTTCTTAGACCAAAGAAAATTCCTCTCAACAAGCTAGGATTTTGCATGTATGAAACCGAATGTCCTTCCCATCCATGGGGCTTGTAGCCACTTGATTTGGACAGGCTTCCAGAAGAGGAGTCAGGCCTTCCCTGGAAATGACAAGAAGAAAAGCCAGAGCAATGCAGAAGGGGAGTCCAGTGGAGGAGGAGGGCTGTAGCACTTGAGCTGAACTCTTTGGCTGTATGGCTCATTTAAAAAGAGAGAGAGAGAGAGAGAGAGAGAGAGAGAGAGAGAGAGAGAGAGAGAGAGCGAGCGAGCCAAGACTTTGCCAAGGGAAGGTGGTGGGCAACACAGGGAAGAAGCAACTACTGGATGTCGGTGATAAACCAGCCTGCAGGAAAAGTTGTCAGAACATCCAGAGAATGAGCAAAGGGCCAGATACTTCTGTTTAGGACATACCCAGAAAAATAAGTAACCTCGAATCTTGCTGGGTAGAGCTGGGGAAAAAGAGGGTCAGGATCTCTGGGTGGAAGAAGTTACACAAACCTGTGGGGAGGGAGGGAGAGAGGCCATTCTCTGGAGAATGGGCCAGAAACCCCAGGGGCATCTCAGAGTGCTCCTTCACCAGGACCCTGCCGCAGAAGGAGGCCCAGGGCAGGAACGTAGAGCCTGGCAAAAGTGAGCCCCTAAAAGTCCAGCTGCCCTGGCCTGTGCTCTGCTCCTTGGTCACATGGAGCCTGCATCTGCCTCAGTTTGCTCTTTGCCCTGCCCTTCCCATGAGCAGCACACAGCAGTGGGCCACCTGCTGTCAACCTGTCCTGGAAAACCCCACGGTCCTCCTCAGCAGGTTGAGGGACTCATCCTGGAGTAAGGAAGAGGGTGAGATTTGGCATTAGGAAACCTGGGTTTGGCTCCTGGGTCTTCTTAGGTGGAATTCCTTGACAGAGTTTCAACAGGTCAGGATTTTGTATTGAGCAAAGTGCATTTCCCCCACTGATTCTCCTTACCTAGAGGGATCTGGGTGACCTGGCAATTTTCCTTCCATCTGCCAACTTCCTAGCGCTGCTGTTCCTGCCTCTGTGGCCCTTTTCTGGACCCACCTTCTGACTTGCTTGCTCCCCTGCTGATGGGCAAGTTTGCCCTCCAGCCACAGAGCCAGCCTGGCCCCACGCCTCCAGTCAGGCGGCCCCGGGGGAACAACTCCACAAGACCAAAGTCGAACAAGGGACACAGAGTTTGGGGAAAGTGGGTTGGAAATAAGTTAGCGTTGTTACTTAAGTCAAGCCTCAAATTCTCAGCACATGCGGAGGATGTGAGCTCCGGACAGCAGGTGGTTTGGGGAGCGGCCTAAGCTTCTCTCCTTGCGGCAGGAGCGCCTGCGACCTGCACCTCAACCCCTCTCCCGTCTCTGGGTTCATTTGCAGTTTCGGAGGTCAGTTCCAGGCAAGCCGGACGATATTCCATCTGCAGCACACACCTGGCCTTCTCTGCTGTCAGGGCAAACTGCTCAGCCCACAGGGAAGCAGTGCAGAGTGAGAGAGGAGCCCCAGGAGGTGGGAGCAGGCAAAGGCTTCGGCTGTGCTTCGTCCAGGCGGCAATTCCGGGATCTGCCGCTAGGTGGACCCGGAGGCTCCCGCAGGGTTCGCTCCTGGCTGTTCTGTAGTAACCGCTGTCATGGTTATCACACAGGCCCAGGCCCCTTCCCTTACCTGTTGCTGTTAGGTGCTATCGAGTCAGTATCCGACTCATAGCGACTCTCATAGGGTTTTCAATGGCTATCTGTTTCGGGATTGCCTTGGGAGTGGATTGCCAGGTCCTTCTCCTATTTTTGTGGTGCTGAGAATTGAACTCGGGACCTCAGAGACTGCAGTGCAGCGCTCTACCAACTGAGCTAAATCCCAGCCCTCTCCCCTTACCGTTATTGTGTAAATGCTGGGGAATTTCAAGTCACTTGGGACACAGGACGTACCACTCTCCAGGGCCAGCAATAGGGCCATCACTACCCTCTCTCTCAGGGAGCATCTGGACTTCAGATACCAGCAGAAGCAGCAGGATCTTCGGAGGATCTGAGGACCAAAGAGAGCCAGCATGCTCTGAGATGGACAAAGGGGACCCACACAGCGTCCAGGGCTTCAGAGGGGACCCTTGGGTGAGGGCACAGGAAAGGACTTGTCAAAGGGAGATGTTGTTGACAAACTTGTGAAACTATAAACTATTTAAAAGCCAGGTGGTGTCTACTCATCTGCTCTAGTCTAGAACTGAAGGGGGTTTAATGTTTTCCCCATCAAAAGGGGACAAAAAAAATAACAAAAAAAACTGGCAAATTTATAATCCTGGTTTTTCGTTAAATATTTTTATGTGCATTTTAATGCATTTGTATGTTTTTCTGTGAAAATTATACTTAATGTAAATAGAAGAAGGTGCTAAACAATTAGAAAGGAGGAAAATAATACTTGCTTTGCAAAGTTCAGGGATCTGCTAGAATACGCATGTATCTAAAGCTAAACTCAGAAATCTGAGTTCAATTAAAATGAAAAAATTAAGAAAATACAATTGTCAATTGACTCTGAGAGAGAAAACCCAGTGCACACATCACGCTAAAAGTGTCAGATCCACAGAGGAGGTGCAGGTGGTAGGACTGCAGCTGATCACAGAGCACAACGTGCGTGAGCTGGGAGGCCTCAGTGATCAGAGGAAGCCGTCAAGAGAGCGCTGTGATTCCCACACACAGTCTCAAGCTAGAACAGCAGGTGAGAGTTGCATAGCTGCCTTTCTTTGCAGGCCACATGGCAGGATGAAGTTTTTCTTACTTTGACCCAGTACTGTGAGGTTCTGACTTGGAAATGCGCATCTGCTTGCCGGTTTTTGTGGCTTTGCTTTCTATAATAAAATGAAAGCTTGGTTTTGGCTAAATAGAAAAAGTCTTGGTGAGACCTTAGTGGCTCCTGGAACACTGTTTTCTAATGTTTTCTTGCAGCTTCCTTGAATTGCTGTAAAACTGGTATTTTCGCATCTCAAGTGACCTGTGCAACTTTTATCAACGGACCCAGGTAAACATTGCTCACCAGCAAACAGGTACACGGAAGGAAGGGCCATGGGAAATAAGCAGTGTGCACAGAATACACAATTCTGGATGGTGTGGGAGCATGCTCTCTTATGAGTGGACACACGGCATGGGACACTAACCGCCACTGCCAGAGAGTGTCACTAAGATCTGTCACTTTAGCTCATTGGCTAAGAGCATTGGGAGTCATTCAGACTGTAAGAACCACTGTGTGGTGTAGTGGCCTGAATCTGCAGTTGTGGTTGTAACTTGGTGTTGGTACCAGGATCTTCCCCTCCCGCAGGTACTCAAACCCATGGGTGCGCAAGTCCCTGGTATGAAATGGGGTCGTCTTTGCCTGTAACTTGTGTATATCCTACTGTGCCAATATCATGGAAGTGCTGTGCAAATAATTATTATACTATATTTTTTGAGCTGATGACAAGAAAAGAGGTCTGTACATGTTCACTACAGATGTAATTCTTCATATATATTTTTATGCATTCTTGATCTGAGCTTGGTTGTGAAAGCCATAGCTGCCTGTATTCACAGGCTTCATATATATGTATAATATGTAATATATGTGTATGTTGTGGTTAGGTGCTATCAAATCAGATTTGACTCATAGTGACCCTCATAGGGTTTTGAACAGCTGCTTGTTTGGGGATTGCTTTGGGAATGGATTGCCATGAACTTCCCCTGTTTTTGCAGTGCTGGGGATTGAACTTGGGTCCTCAGAGAGTGCAAAGCAGAGCTCTGCCAAATGAGCTAAACCCTAGCCCCAATATGTAAGTATATGTATATTTAAATACATTTGAAATACTTCTCTATTGTATATTGCATATTTTTTTAAAGAAATTATTTCAAAGACAAACAGTGTTTTCACAAACCATCAGGGTAGATGTGGTAGCTTTTTTCCCCCATTCTGCTACTGCAATTTGGCATTTCCAATGGTCTTTTGTCACCATTTTGAAATTCTTGACTATTGAGCCATCAGTTACAAGAAACTCTTGAAAACAAGCTTGTGGAAGCACCCAGGTAAGGAAGATTATCAGTAGGGTAAACAGGCCGGATTGTAACAAATCTGGAAGAAAATAGTTAGGAGGAGACAGCCTGGTTTTCTATTTGTGGGATGACCTTGGGGGAGGGAGATTTAAAGTAAAGCGCAATGGTCAGGAATTCCTTATTTAAAAGGATTCACTTGGGAAATATCACTCGTGTCGGTAACAAAGGATCCCTCTGTCTCTTTTTAAACACTCGTGTCTTTTTTCATTTATTTTTGTTTAGTTATTGGTTAAAAGTAATCATGCCAGAGAGGTGTGAAGACAATATAAAATGAAAGCAATTAGTGGATATGTTGCAGAAATTATTTAGATTCTTTCCTTCCAATGCACTTATTATTAGACTTCTGGTTTAATAGAAACCAAATGTGCACAAGTTTAGCTTTTTGGCTGATGGTTGGAGAGTAATGGAAAGGAATGGGGAAAACATCAGCAACCTGTCCCCTTCTCCACTCCTTTATATTCCTGCCTCTGCCTCCATAATCCAAAGTAGTTTCTGCCCCTAGTTTATCTAAACACATGTCATAAAGTCCTTGCCCTTTGCTCTGCCCTAGGAAGGGGTCATTATGGCACCAGGTAGTGGGTTGGCCCAGCGAGGGCCTTCATCCCACTGCTGCTGTCTCCTGTTTCTGGCCCTCTGTATCTTGATGGGTGTTGACCCACATGGATGTGAGCCAAAGTGACAGGAGCTCCAACAGGCAGCATCTGCTGTAGGGGATCTGCTTTTTGGCTCTTGTTTTCCTTTGGTTTTAGAATAAGTCATTACTCTGAAAAATTCTAACTACATCTTGGGGGATTTAGAGGATAGCCCAGGCTGGTTTCACCCTTTGTGAGACAGAGAGTCAAAGTTATATGTATTCCTTGGAGTCATCACAGGCTGATGAACCATGGCTCTGGCCAGCAGCCTGTGCTGTGTAGCCCTGAACACCGCCCCACCTACCCATTTATGTTTTGTCCATGGCTCCTTCCACGAGACTATGGCAGAGCTGAGTAGTTCTGACAGAGGTCATGTGTCCTGCAAAGCCCAAACTATTTCTTGGCTGGCCTTTCCAGAAAAAGTTTGCTGACCTTTGCTCTAGAGACTAAGTTAAAGAACACTTAGGTCAATGTGTAAAGAAATGCTCTAGAATGATCCAGGAGGCCTAAAGATCTTCCTGCATTGTTTTCAATTTTGAGAAAAATTTTCTTAACAATATTATGCACAAATATATGAGTGTGTATTTTACCTTATAAACAACTAAACTCTCAATGCATACATTTTCAAAATAGAGAGGGTAAAACAGTTTGGCTAGTTCCTATTGCTCTTCAGCAGTGCTCCAGCAAAGAGTGCCTGATCTCAAGTCCCACCCCAGCCTTTACCAAGCCCTGTCCTCTGGCGAGGTCAGGGATCCTGGCTTGGGGATCCCACTGTGTAACTCTATCATTTATTTGTGTGCCCCAGAAGACTGGTTACAAAACTTGCAGGGCGCCAGTGCAAAATAAAAATGCAGAATCCTCGTAAAACAATTAAGAATTTCGAGCGAGCCGGGTGCAGTGGGGCACGCCTATAATCCCAGCCACTCGGGAGGCAGAGGCAGGAGGGTCACAAGTTCGAGACCAGAGGCAGTCTGCATAATTTAGGGAGACCCTGTCTCAAAAAGTTTAAAAGAATGGGCTGGGGGTGCAGCTCAGTGGTACAGCACTTGCAGAGCATGCAAGTGCGAGGCCCTGGGTTCAACCCCCAGTACAAGGTCTCAAAAGGAGCATAGCTCAGCTAGAGAGCACTGGTCCCGCATACACGAGGCCCTGGGTTGATCCTCAGCATGCCAAGATCACACACCCTCGAGCCTGCCCCGGCCCCATTCATTGGAATTTGATCTCTCTGTCCTTTTCATTTTTGCATCCCTACGGTGCAGAATGACTGGCACAGGGTAGGCACTGGACAAATATATCTGCATGATGTTGTTATTTATCCAACAATTCTGTATAAATATGACCCCCAGATGATTTCATTTTTGAAAATCTTATTGCCTTTCAAAAACACACGTGGTGCATAAAGCATCTGTATGCATGTATTTAAATAAAGGGAGGCTGTGCTGAGCGCTAAGTGTATGGCAATGTACATTTTCGCTTTCTTCATTCCTTCTCCTGTCTGCTCTGTAGGCTCCGTCATGTTGATTGTCCCATCTTTAAGTTCACTGATGCCTTCTGCCTGCTGCTGACCCTTTCTTCCTGAACATTCCTCTGCAGGGCAAATCTCATCTTCTGACTTTTATTTATTTATTTTTGGCGGTAGTAGGGAGTTGAACCCAGAGTCTTGCACAGGCTTTGCAAGCGCTCTGCCACTGAGCTGCACCCGCAGCCTAGTTTAGTTTTTTGTCTGAGTCAGGGTCTTGCTAAATTATGCAGGGTGCCTGTGGCCTCCAGCTTGCCATCCTCCTGCCTCCGCGTCCTGAGTGGCTGGGATTATAGGAGTGTGCCACTGCGCTGGCTCCGACTTTTATATTCAAATGGGATGTATTCTTCTGGACTCAGTGGGATGAGACTCCTTCTGGATCTCTCTGCCCACACCTGCTCAGTAAGCTGCCGCTGCACACAGCGGGGTTTGTGTCTGGTCTCCTCCTTCTGCCCAAAGCTACCTCCTCCTAGTGCACACATCTAAAGTTGTTCAAGTGGGTGGAATTCTTTGGAAACTGGGAAGAGGAACCCCAGTTCCTTACACTACGCTGGTTATGGAGGTAGACAGCTGTGAGTCTCAGTCTCTCTCAGTGTTTGGTGGAATAGCATTTGTGGTACAGGCGCCCCGCCCCTCACACATGGGGGGACAGGATCCAAGGCACCCTTTGGATGCCTGAAACCACAAATAGGACCGAACCCTAAATATACTACTGTATATTTTAAAAGTGTAGTCGGCATCTTTCCAACAGTGTCAGAGGACTAAAATTCAGATTCAGATGAGAATCACATGTGGGTTGGATTTGTGGTTGAGAGCTTATTTTTTTAAAACATAAGTTCTTATGATAAAGTTTAATTTACAAATTAAGCACATTAAGAGACTGGAAAAAAGCTAACAGAGCAATTATAATAGCACACTCTAATAAAAGTTATATGTATGTGGTCTCTCCCTCTCTCAAAACATGGAAGTTTCCATTTAACACTTTCAGACCACGTTAACCTCAAGTTGCTGGAATTGCAGAAGGTGAAACATGAATGGGGGCAACTGTATATATTCATTTTCTATGTGTTTCCCTGTTCCACATGCTCATGCACCCATGTAAAATTCAGACACAGATTAAGATTCGGAGACGGGTGGTTGTAACACAATGCTGTGTGTTTCTGCCCCCTCCAGGTGTCTCACGGCCCCTTCCCAACAAGTCCTATCCCATAATACTTTTTAGGCACCCGTGGGACAGCCTTTTAGGCCCTCATGGAATAGCATTTTCTGGAAGGCCCCACCTGACTAGTTATCAGAGAGGCTGAGACAGTTCCCTGGTGGGACACGCCGACCCCTTCCCTGACACCCACCCTGCTCCCTCAGTGCATATGTGAGAACAGACTTTGTTTTCTCTTCGTGTGGCTTGAACTTTGTTCAGACCATCTGGGAGAATCAGCGACTCACTTGGGGTAGTGGAGGGCCTGTTTGCGCTGGAGTTAACCAGACGGATTTAAAGCGTTCCATGCATTCAGGGTTTCCTACCGGTGGCACGTGTACTCAGAGGCTGTGTGCAGCGCATGGCATGGGTGTGTGACATAGGCACAGGCGTCATCATGTCTTGACGGGTCATACTGGCCAGAATCACAGGGAACAGCAGAGCATGTTTAGGCAAAGATTTGGCTGCAGGCTGTCCCCCATAGAGTTGCCGGAAAACAAAATCCACATAAGTACAAATAGGTTGTGAGTTTTAATCCACAATGATTAATCCACAGATTTTACATTTAAAAAGTAGAAAAATACTTCGTGTCAAAAATAAACATTAGCTAAAACTTCTGACAAGTCTTTAAAAAGACCTTTGAAAAGAAAAATAATATTCTATCTGAAAGGCAATGCTGCTACCAGTATTTGTACAGCCCTGGTACTTCTTAAGCACGTTAAAAATATCAGCTTAGTGAGTCCACAGACAGTGCCAGCCTTTAGGGCCTTTTAGTCATTTTCCCCTAGGTCATGTCAGGGTAAGGCTCATCTTCTCTTGCACAAATGTGCACTCCTTCAGAGAAGTGGGCCAGAGCATGCACAGGCACATTTATTTTCCATTGAAATATCGGTAGATTTCAAACTATGTCTGAAGGTCACCATGAGTTTGTTTTATCCATCAAGTCAGTGAAAGAAGTCTCCAATCACAATTTTCAAACTAGGGGCACATATGTATGTGTATATATGCAGACGATGCCAGGAAATCCATACATGTTACCTGTATTAAAATTGTAATATCCAATATAGATAGGCCAGGTATGGTGGCACATATCTGTAATACCAGTGGCTCTGGGAGGCAGAGACAGGAAGACCACAAGTTCAAGGGCAGAGGCGGTCTGCGTAACTTAGCAAGATACTGTCTTAAGATAAAAAAATTTTTTTATTGGACATTTTTAATGTACACATTAATGTGATTCATTCTGACATGCTTTTCATTGTGGCATTTACATATATGCATTTTGATGTACATTATTCATATAGGTTCCCCCTTACCCTCTTTTATGCCTCCCCCCCCCCAACTAAGTCTTCTCTACCATTTACTAGGTAATAATTTTCTATATGTACTTGAGTCCCAGTTCTGTTTAAGATAGAAATTTTTCCTGTAGCGAACTTTGTTATTATCTTGTCAGAACAATTGCATGCATTTTCTAGACCATTTATAGTGACACCATTCTTAGCTTTTTTTTTTCCATTTTATTTTGATCTGACCTTTGAATAGGATGTTTCCTCCTTATAATTTTGATTCAACTCCCACATATGAGTGAGAACATGTGGTGTTTTTCTTTCTGAGCTTGGGTTCGTTCACTTAAAATAATTTTCTCTAATTCCATCCATTTTGCTGCGAATGGCCTTATTTCCTTTTTCTTGATTGCTGAGTAGTATTCCATCGTGTATATGTACCATAGTTTTTTTTATCCATTCTTCTGTTGAAGGGCACTTTGGTTGATTCCATATCCTTGCTATTGTGAAAAGTGCAGCATTGAACATGGAGATGCAGGTGTCTCAGTGGTGTGATGACCCATCTTCCTTTGGGTAAATTCCCAGTAGTGTTATAGCTGGGTCATATGGTAGTTCTA
This sequence comes from Pedetes capensis, assembly GCA_007922755.1. Lineage (NCBI taxonomy): Eukaryota > Metazoa > Chordata > Mammalia > Rodentia > Pedetidae > Pedetes > Pedetes capensis. Next base: position 1,565 of record VMDO01012653.1, on the reverse strand, counting down.
TTTTTAGTTTTTTGAGGTAGCTCCATATTGATTTCCATAGTGGTTGCACCAATTTACAGCTCCACCAGCAATGTAAAAGTGTTCCCCTTTCCCCGCAGCCTTGCCAGCATTTGTTGTTGTTTGTTTTATTGATCTTGGCCATTCTTACTGGTGTAAGGTAAAATCTCATAGTTGTTTTGATTTGCATTTCCCTAATGGCTAGGGATACTAAGCATTTTTTCATGTGTTTCCTAGCTTTATGGACCTCTTCATTTGAGAACTGTCTACTCAGTTCCTTTGCCCATTTGTGTATTGGGTTATTTGTTTTTTTGGGAGTTTTTTTCTTGAGTTCTTTATAAATGCTAGTAATTAGACATTTATCTGATGTATAAAATGCAAAGATTTTTTTCCCATTCTGTGGGAGTTTCCTTGACTCTGTTGATTGTTTCTTTTGCTGTGCAGAAGCTTTTTAATTTCATGAGATCCCATTTATCTATTCTTGTTGCAATTTCTTGAGCAATTGGAGTCCTATTAAGGAAATACTTTCCTATGCCTATATGATGGAGTGTATTGCCTATCTTGCCTTCTATAAGTTTTAAAGTTTCTGGTTTTATGTTGAGATCTTTTATCCATTTTGAGTTAACTCTTGTGTATATTGAGAGATGCGGGTCTGCTTTCATTTTTCTGCATGTGGATGACCATGTTTCCCAGCACCATTTGTTGAAAAGGCTGTCCTTTTTCCAGTTTACTTGCTTTGCTCCTTTGTCGAAAATAAGGTGGCTATAGTTGCGTTGAGATATATCTGGGTCTTCTATTCTGTTCCAAATGTTTTCCGGCCTATTTTTGTGCCAGTACCAAGCTGTTTTTGCAACCACTGCCCTGTAGTATAGTTTGAAGTCAGAGATTGTGATTCTACCTGCATTAGATTTGCAGCTTAAAAGTGTTTTGGCTATACGTGGTCTTTTGTAGTTCCATATGCATTTTTGGATCATTTTTTCTATTTCTGTAAAGTCAGTCAGTGGAATTTTAATGGGTATTGCATTAAATCTATAGATTGCTTTAGGTAGCATAGCCATTTTTACTATATTAATTCTCCCTATCCAGGAGCAGGGGAGGTCTTTCTATTTTTCAGTGTCCTCTGCTATTTATTTCTTTAATGTTTTGAAATTTTGTTTGTAGAGATCTGAAGGGTCTTTGGTTAGATTGATTCCAAGGTATTTAATTTTCTGGTGGGCTATCATGAATGGTAGTTTTCCTTGAAATTTCCATGAAATTTCCTTCTCTTCGTGTTTGGATTTGGTGTAAAGAAAAGCTATTGATTTTTGTGTGTTAATTTTGTAGCCTGTAACTTTGTTGAAGGAGTTAATTAGATCCAGAAGTTTTCTGATTGAGGTTTTGGGGTCTTTCAGGTACAAGATCATATCATCTGCAAATAAGGATAATTTGACCTCTTCCTTGCCAATCTGTATCCCTTTGATTTCTTTCTCTTGTCTGATTGCCCTGGCCAGGACTTCAATTACTATGTTAAATAGAATAGGAGAGAGAGGACATCCTTGTCTTGTTCCAGATCTAAGAGGAAATGGTTT